>JAMKCH010029990.1:0-17582 GCA_023653785.1 Ophioderma brevispina
TCATGATACAGTGTGAGTCAAAATGATTGTTCCCCGATGAATAAAAAATATTAAAAATATTTGTAATCTTTTTAGAATATTATTATATACTTTATATTAACAAATAATTACTTCTTAATCACCATGTCAAAAATCCCGAGATTCATGCATTTTATTTTCAAGTTATGGCCTCATTTTTAGAGGGCTCTCGGAATGCCGCGTGTACAAATTTAGTACAGTAAACCATAGAAGATGAGTAAACATGTTAACAGTGTAATTCAGATGAGTAAACATGTTAACAGTGTAATTCACAAACCAGGATCCGGAAAATGAGATAGGCAAAGAACTTTCTTGTTTGTTGCATTTATTCACCACAGTGAAGCACAAAATTATTAATATTTATCATGAAAGAAAATTGTTCCAAAAAGTCTGACCTTTGACCTTTAGCCAACTAAGGTGCATCACTTAAATTGAAAGCTGGTTTTGGTGTGTATTTTTCAATATCTTTTTGTGTTTCGCCTTAGTTAATAGTTAAAAATGAGTTCATTCTAAAACCTTGAAGAATTCTAAACAGTTTAAAAATATAATTGCACTTGTTGCATTAATCCCAACTTAATAACTGGCCTGTGTTATACTCATTGGGGCATTTATTACCATTTATCCACCAGAGTGTGTAAAGCACACATGAGGTATCCCACTTGAAATTTGCACTTCAATTACCAAATCAACAGAATCTTGTACAAAGGCAAATCTGAGGGCCTTTATTTAAATGAGTGCAGATATTGATTGCCTGAACCAAAATGAAAAATTCAAAATTCCTGTGAAAGCTATTTAAATGTACTTTTGAAGTATTTACAATTTTAAGAGCAATCTTGCACAGTTTGACAAAAAAAATCATGATATTTGGGGAACAATCATTTTGACTCACACTGTACGTATATTTGTCACTGCCAATGTGCAATGGCTGCCAAAAGTTGCAGCTGGGACAAACTGACTGAAGCTGAGGGATTCCCTGGTCAGGCTGCCACCAGATAAATAGGCATGAACCCTTAGGAGTTTTGGCTTTTCTAATTTCTAAATATGTTTTTTTAGACTCCCTGTATATTAAATCATGTTTTAGGCTCTTTATTTGTATTTCTAATATGATTGGTTGTAAAAGTTAGGATAAAAGATAACAAAGGTGGTCTTTTTTGGTTAGCTATTAGTATTGGACACTCTAGAAAATGCTTTTATTAGATTCTTTATGCCTTAAAACATATGCATAGACACTAAATTGTATTTCTAATTTGCATGAAGTTATGATACAATTAGAAAATGGTGGCCATTTTGGACACCATCTTGATTTTGGGTACTTGTCAGTTTTGAACTCTCAAAATAATGACTTCATTGCATTCCTTGTGCCTTAAAACATATGTTCGGACACTTTATTTGTATTTCCAACTTGTCTGGTTGCAAAGATACGATAAAATTGGAAAAATTGCGGCCTTTTTGACCGCCATCTTAATTTTGGGTACTTGTAAGTTTTGAGCTCTCAAAATAATGACTTCATTGTATTCCTTGTGCCTTAAAACATATGTTTGAACACTTTATTTGTATTTCAACTTGTCTGGTTGCAAAGATACGATAAAATTGGAAAATGGCAGCCATTTTGACGGCCATCTTGAATTTTGGAGAGAGCTCCAGGAGGATTTTCGGGGACTTTTAGTATGTTATTCTACTCATATTCCTAGACCTATCCTGAAAAATTCAGCTTGTTATGAGCTATTTCCAGGTTTTTGTGTATATGATCTAATGCTCTTGGACTATATATTCACTAGAATTTCTGGAGGTGTGTCTAGAATTATCATCATCATAATGGCATCTACGTTCCAATTTAGAAACATCACTAGATTCACTTGGAGAAAACATTTACTCTCTGACTTTCTACTGGTAACATGTATCTAGACTTTTTCAATGAATACAGTTCCATACTCAGAAGAATATCTGGCACCTCCTACTGTCATAACTAGGAGAGAGTGATGTTTATCTTTGAACTATATTGGAATACTCTGTGGACTTGGACTTTACATCACGCCAATGCACAGGCGACCCAGGACACAGCATTTTACTGTCAGTGAGAGGAAAGAGTGTTGTTATAAGTGCTACCCTAGGCACCCGAAAAAATGAACAATGATTTGGGGGGGGGTTGGGGGTTTATCGGAGATGTTTTACAGAATTTTCCGACCAACAAATCAGAGACATTTATCACAAAGGCCATGGACAACTCTGACGCATGAAGATGCTTGTTTCACCCAGTAATCAGTAAGTTGCTAATTACCAATAGCGTACTGCTGGGTGCCGAGACAATAAGATCGCACCCACCCCTCCTCGCCCGTAAACATTTTGAGCGGCTAACAAGGTTATCGTTAAGGCTTCCCCTATCAGTACTTGAACAGAGGATTCTGGCTGCTGATGTGAGTGATCAGGTCATGCTTGATTCATATTCTTTATAATAGGTATATCTTGACTCAAAGACTCGTAGGCCGCCAGATTCAGAGGAACCATCTTGGGTGTTGCTCCACTAAGCAAGCTGAGAGGAAAGTCGATATGGCGAAGAAAGATATCTGCGAACTTCAGCACACTACATGTTTAACTCTTAGATTCATCATGTCATGGAGAAGTAGAGGATTTACTAGATCTAGATTTTCTGGAGCAGGTTTTATTATCATCATCATAATGGCATAGATGTTACGGATTTAGAAACACCAAGTTCAAGAAGAAAATACATTCCATCATCAGATGAAGAATAGATGGAACACCCTACGTAATAAATAGGAGTGATGTTTTCTGGGAACTCATTGAATAATCTGGAGATTATATCACGCCAATGAAAATGGCACAAGGAACCCAGGACGCAGGCATTTTACTGTCAGTGAAGAGGAAAGGGCGTTTTTTCAAATGACCAATGATTATGCCATTTTTGAATGAAAAATGCATAATCAAAAAATAAGAGAATTTACTTCGAAAGGCCATTGTGCCAAATCAGAAGACATGTAAGATATTTTGCTTCACCGACTCAATCAGGGAGTTGCCACTAATTACCATCTGCGGGGGGGACCAATATGATGACCCGCCCTACTGTTTTAGAGATGCCACAAAAGAGCTATACAAAATGAGTCTTTTACCACATTTCTGACAAATGCCAAACCTTTAAGTATTACTGGCACATTTTCAATTTTTTCAATTTGCCTCACAGAAAGAGATATATTTTAAACATAAAACTAACCCCCAAATAGATAGGGGCATTAATTTAGGGATTCAACATGTTGGAGAGTGGTTTCATTACAAATCAACAACGATGCCTCCATGCCCGCGTATTTTTATTCCGCGGGGCGGCTTCCTACTGGTACATGTCAGACTTTTTCAATGAATACATTCATCATCCAAAAGATCTTGACCTCCTACTCTCATCACTAGGAAGTGGATGTTTTCTCTTTAACTATATGAATACGCTGTGGAACTTGACTTACATCACCCAATGGCCACAAGGCGACCAGGACACAGGCATTTTACTGTCGTGCAGGCGGAAAGAGTGTTCGTATAAGTGCTATCCCTCAGGCCCCGACACAACTGACAATGATTATCGTAGATGTTTCAGAATTCTAACCACACAAATCACGACTTTTATTCACAAGGCCATGGCACAAATCTACCATGCAAGATGCTTTGTGTCACATGTGACATCAGTAAGTTGAGCTTAATTACCATAGCGTCTGCTGGGTGGGCCAATAAGACGACCCCTAACTCATCCGTAACATTTTGACCATTAACAAGGTTATCGTTAAGGCTTCCCCTATGGAACAGAGGGTATTTGTTTGTCATGCTAATTCCATTCTTTATAATGGATGTATCTCTTGACTAAGACTCATAGTCCAGACTTCTGAGGACCATCTTTGGCGTTGACTATCCGAAGGTTTGAGAGGACGAAGGCCGATGTTAGTAAAGAATATCTTTAAGCTCAGCCTACACGTTTCCTCTAGATTCATCATGTCTGGAGAAGTGAGGATTTAACTAGATCTAGAATTTCGGAGATATGTTTAGACTTATCATCATAATGGCACTCTTTAGAAACAATCACTAGTTTCACTTGGATAAAAACGTTTTCTCTCAGAATTTCTACTGGTAACATGTCTAGACTTTTTCAATGAATACATTCCCTCACAGAAGATATCTTGAACCTCCTACTCTATAACTAGAGAGAGTTATGTTTTCTCTTTGAACTATATTGACAATCTGGTGCCTTGGACTGTACACACCAATGGCCACAAGGCGACCCAGAACGGCAGTCATTTTACTGTCGTGACGAGGAAAGAGTGTTCGTTGTAAGGGCTCCCTTAGGCACCCAACAACTGACCAATGAGTATCAGAGATTTTTTACAAATTCTAACGCAACAATCAGATCCCTTTATTCACAAAGGCCCATAGCACAAATCAGATGAATGCAAGATATTTTTCTTCACCATGTCAATCGTTAAGGTCGCTAATTACCAGTAGAGTTCTGCTGGATGGGCCAATATGACACTGCCCTACTCCTCCATCAGCTTAACTTTTTGAGCAAGTACAAGGTATTGTGTAGGCTTCCCCTATCATTAACTGGAACTGAGTTTCTGGCTGAATTGTGATGACCAGCTGATTCATATTCTTTACAATAGGTATATTTTTGAAGAAACCACAAGTGCTCACGGTGACACCCTTTGGCATTTGATTCACATAATTGGTTCCCTTAAGCCCATGATTAAAAAGTTAATGCTGAATTGGTTTGTAATATGGCTACTTACTATCAAGTCAATGGAGAAAAATAACATATGTCCAGGGGTCAAATTTTCAAAATGCTCCTTCATAATTGAAAATAGTCACTTGATTACCCATTCGGTCCGACACAGGATTCTGAAAAGTAAGCTTAGCTATATCAAGATGTTCATCTTGAGGTATCAATATGGTTTGAAACTTAACATCCCATTTTATGTGGCCTTGACTGGCCTTAAAAAATCAATTTTACATATTTTAATTCCTACACCTCAGACACCATGCCGTAAGGGGTTTCAAATTTATCAACAAGTACAATTTCAATGTGCAATCTTGTTTTTGAAGTTTTTCGTGCAAGGTTGCAGCTGGTTTTGGGGCATAAAATTACGTAGTTGCTGAAGAGCTGAGCAAAGTAAATCAATATTCCATTCAATTCAGCCACTCAGGTGCATCATAAGACTCCTATTATATGGGTAAATGTTGTACAGGAGCCACAACAAGCTCAGATAAGTACAGTGTATGCACCCTTCCTACTGATTCAGATATTTTGCATCCAATGGGTGATAAACTATCTGGCTCAAGAAATTTGTAGTCACTTGCTATCAGAACATGCAATAAAGGAAGGAGGAGTTGTGTGAGCTCCAATGTAGCCCATCAGCTGGAGAATATGGTGTGAAATAAGTAGCTATTCAGTGCTTATTTAAACATATTTTTGGCATTATGGTTAAAGACCGAATGTATATGAAGTACATGTAACATCTTTTTTTTGTAACTGGTTCACACATAACCGTATAAGACCATTAGGGCAAAATGACTGTGGAATCCAAGCTTGTATGATTTTTTTCCAACCTGGAGTTGCTAGTTCCTTCTCCAATCCTTTAGGATTTTTCTCCACAAGCTCATCAAAAATTTGTGGAAGAAAAGTATGGCCCTCATCTCATCTCAGCTATTCCTTTCATCAGCACTGAGAAGAGACTCAAGTTACATGGATCAGTATATTTGGCGACATAACATTTGCAAGTTGGTTTCTTCAATTATTTTAGCTGCAGTTTGACTTATGGTCCAACTTCAGCCTACATTATTTACCCTACTGAATTAAGGAAAATGGGAAGTGCATTCAAGTTCAAGAAGATAGGAAGCGTTTGGGGGGGGTGAAAAACAAAAAACATATTAATAACTCTAGACGCAAGGGATGGTGCCTTATCATCTGGTAAACAATTCGCATGCTGTTTTTCAGGGTACTTGCGTTTATGAATTCTGAAGAACCCGGCTTTGGAAGAAACTGTCAACACTGCTTTTGAAGAATTACCCGCAAAGTTAGACTGGCAAGAAATTGTGTCTGTATACTGCATGGTTTTCAAATGAATTCACAAACTGAGATCTCATTGAAAGTCCAATGTCAGCCCCCCCCCCTTTCACTTGCAAAAATGGGAAAATTAATGATTTGAATATATGAAATGTTACAGTGCAGCGAGAATGAAAATGTTATTTTTCTAGAATAGTTTTAGTGTAATCCGGGTCCATCTTCAATTAATCGTATAGCATCATTTTCTGAGCAGAATTCTTAGATTTTTCACCCCTTGAATGGCATAAATGAAGACCTTCTGTTGTGAACGATCATATTCTTAACTAATTTTATCGCCATGAGTTTTTTCACCCGTGGGAAACCCGGACCCTGCCCCCCTCTGTGTAGAAGATGCTATTTTGTCAATGCACTTATAATACGTCTATAACAATTTCCAACATTGAAGGAAGGGGTGAAGCAAGCTAGGAGAACAGCAGATACTCCAAGCATCAAACAAGATAAGCCTTTTTTCATTTTGAGTTTCCCACTTGCAAATAGAAAGGGACAACACTGAATATAGAAAAAGGTCATTTGTTCCAAGTTCTTTTGGCCGAGATTGTAGTTCATGGTATTTGTCTTTTAGTATTACACCAATTTGAAGCTTTACATATTCTATGATTGGATGTGCAAAAACTCTGCAAAAATCACTCATCCATATCATCAACAGAATCCTGCAGAATTTGATAGACATGTCCCTGTTTGACAAGTACAAATTTTAAGAAAATTGGTCATTGCTAATGACACATACCAAATTGTTATCTATTTCAATTTACAATAAAGAAATATTAAGCTTGTAAATAATTTAATTGTTTATAGTTCATCAAGTTCCCCAATGAACGTATATGAGCTTAAATACACACGATTAACTTTTAACCAATCACAACTTGTGTTGTTCGGGTTACGTCACACGCGACCAATCTAGAAATTTGGCCAAACCACAGATGGAGTTATGGGTAGTGTTTTAACTTCAAGTTAGCCTTGTCAGATGCACCCTGCCCTTGTTAGATGATCACTGTGCTGGATACAACACTTCGCTGCTCCAATAATGGAGTACATGATACAATCCTATAATACTTTGTTCCTCACCTAATAGCAGACTCTTCAGACTGTGAATTGATTGAGATTAGTGCGGGCACAGCTGCAAGTAAACTACACGCAGAGAGTGGTGTACTATGTATGCATGGTGCACGCTTGTGTTAAAAGGCTTGCATATAAATGAATTACTTTCATGTGGATAAATCAAAGCTGAATCCTTTTGATGTTTAGGTGATGAACAAGTATAATTGTAATCTTATACAATTTTGGCTGGTTTCCCCTTCACTGCTCTGCATTAATAGTGAGTTGTATTGGCTGTAAAATGCTGATATACGTATTGATTTTTTCTGCGCAACTCACGACACAATCTGTTAAAGGTGGGTGACCTGATTGAACACCTCGTACTCAGCCCCCTATTCCCCTACGTGGAGCTGCGCTGCATATGAAATTATACCTTTTCTAATCACTATCTACGTCATCATTTCTCCCAATAAAATTATCAATGCAGTGTAGTTTCCATTAAATTCTTCTATTGCAATGTGAGTCTTTACAGGGAAACAGCTAAAATATTAAGGGAAAAGTATGGCCCAATTTTTCCTGCTACACATATGAACATAGGCTTTATCTTAAAGTCACATGGTCAAATGCATGTCCCCTCAAGTTCTTTGTGGCAAATGTATTTATGAGTTCAATTTACTCATTCTCCTTTTGATAACGCTATGGTATGTTGGTTTCATATTTTGAACTTTGACTGCTGCATTATATACAACCCAATTAGTGTTGTATTTTTTTGTAACTGAGCACCAAGACACTTATACTGCCCCGATGCATTTGAGCGTTGATCCGATTAACAGCCCATGTTCAAGTTAATTATTACACAGGTGTCCTAAGTGCAATAGCTGCCATTTGGTCAGAAATTCCCATCAAACACACTTACGACCATTCCTGGTTTAGTGTTCTGGAAATGGCCCTTCAGCAACACCGTCACCCGACATAACCATTTCAAGAGCCACCGACTCATTGAAAGCAAATTGATGTTATCCTAATACATGGCAACACACAGATGTATCACATGTCAGCTATTGCACCTACAATCTTCTTGCATTCACATGACAGATTATCATACATATAATTAATAGCATGTTATTGCTCAAGCTACTATATTCATCCTTGTAGGCGCCCACAGTATTGTTCCAAAACTCTACAAATAAAAGTTCATAGATGATTAAAGGGACAAAGTGACATTTTTATTGGCTCATGCCCTCAATTTCATTCAAAGCTTAAACATTACATGTTGGTAATTACAATCTGTGCGTAAGTCTACACCTGGAGTAAATAGGCAAGATTGGTGTCTTTGTAAGTGCATGAGGATTTCCTATTTTGGCTTGTTAATTCAATTGAGTGCGTCTGATCACAAAATTCAAGGCTCTGAAGTGCATATCACAATGGTGTTCCTACCTTTGCAAATGTCAGCCTATTTGCTGTAGAAGTGCCACGTAATAGGATCTGTTGTCCCAGCAATCGGTCCAAAGAAATCACAAGGCCTATAGCATGGGGAATTCAAACTTTTCATTGTATAGCATGTGTCCTGTGCACTGTGATTTGTTTGGAGAATTGCTGGGGCAACAAATCCTACTAAGTGGCACTTCTACACTTACATTTAAACACAAATAAACGGCCGATCTATTACAGAGTAACACAAGAACTTGTCTATTTCCCCGACTGCTAATGCAATCCAAGAATAAGCTACTTGAGAGATAAAACATGCCACTATGTACAGCTTATCACATCAAGCAGGCCAGTCTGTTCCACAAAAGTTGGTTTGGAAATGCACATTACTTTGGGCTGATGAATCAGTGATTTTTGTCTAAAATGTAGTTGTGGAGTTTTGAATAACCGCGGGTGCTTATAAGGATGAAGGATACCTGCATGGTTGATGTTAATGTTGCAATGCTGATGTTTAAGGCAAGCTCACAAGCAGAAATGTGGCTGTATTAATAATATGGTATAAGAAGTTATATATTAGAATTGAAAATGATTGATTGTTAATCTAGCATGTGTTTATCAAAGTAGTAATGATTTAAAGGGCCTTGTCCCCATAACCCCAGATTTTACCAGAAGTGGTCAAAATTTTGTTATCAGAAGCTACTATTTACCCTGTGATATGGGGCTAAAGCATGTTTGGTTTGGAAGTTATGAGTGAAAATGTACTCCAATTTGGTTGACCAATATTAATTTTATTTGGGTACTCTATAGGGCTTACAAAATCATGGTTCTAGCTCTCACATCAAAATGAATTGAAATATCGACCCAAAACTTTACAGGTGGGGCTTTGGGGTGAAGGCCATTCCATCACAATGAAATACACCCCTCTTTAAAATCAACATTCCCGTTTCTGTCCGATGAGTGTCAAGTGAGCTTTACACAAGTAAAGTCCAGTACGCAATTGTGACAAATTGTAAATCTCATAACAAAATTAACACAAACTCTTAACACAGTTAATACGGTAAGGTGCTTGTTCTGATTATGGTATTGTGGGAAACAAACTGCAGTTTTGATGGAGAAGCGACATGTATATTGCAAGCCTAATTTTACCTATATTAATGATTAACCATTAAAATGGCATTTTTTGTCTCTATCTTGGGAAAGAAATGGATTTGAAGGCTGAAATTTCAAAATGATGTGAAAAATACGACCTTTCATCCGATATAAAATTTATACCACTTCTGGGTAAGTCACAGGGGTCCAAAGACTATCGGCACAAGACACCTTTAAAACCCGCATCTAACCAGGGTGTTCTTGCAACCCTAACAAGTTTTTCTCTCATTGCCAAAATGCTTCATTTGTCATAACACTGAATTTTAGGTAATCGTTTTTACATCCTTTGCACACGTTTTAACAGAAAAAAATTTCCCAGGGGTATGGTAACCCGCCAACTTGAGGTGTGAAAAGCCTTGCTATACGTACAAACTTGGTACAACAATAAAAATTGGGCCTCTTCACAGCATAAAAGTTTTTAATGTATGAGCTAAAACTTCATTTCCATGGTAAATTAGTGTTTTCTTTCTTATTTTGGCCAAAAATCTGGTAAAAAATGATTGTGTGATTTTTTAGCCAAAATTCAAATTTTCCTATACAGAGTGTCCCAAAATAATGCAATCCTCGCAGTTGGTGCTATAATTTCAAAATTACTGAGAATTATTTCAAATTTTATAACAAATTCTGAATTACAAACTTGTTGGCACATCCTGTCCAATTTTTGTCGATCGGTTCACTAGTTTTGAAAACAAAGACTATTATGTAACCCGCTGTCAAATTACCCCATTCCAAGTTTGCGTTAGATCGTTGAAGTAGTGGAATAAAATGTCTTTCCAACTACCAAAATCTCCTGGTACTAATCCTGTCTTTTGTTTTAAAAAAAATACTAAAATATTTGTAAATTGAATTCAATTGCATGTAAATGTATGCAGTATTTCCTCTACTCATGTTAAGAATAGTAACTTAGCGACTTGGCCAAACTTAATGTTTCATCTTCAGTGCGTCTGACAAATCCACGTGAATATTGCAAATTGCAGCGGAGGGATTAAAATACCAAATGAATGAAATGGTATGAAAGGATGTTGAAGACCATATGATATAATATGTTATAATATGTTATAATATGGACCACTTGATAGACACAACAAACAACACCAAATAAACCACTGAAAACCAAACTTGAGTTATATACATCAAATACAATGTAAGTGTCATTGATGAACAAGAGACCATTTCCCTATTGTCAAAAACATGCCGTCTGTAAATGTTTTTAATATTAAATATTTAGTTACAAGGTTTATACTGGGTTAATTGAACCAAACGTAAGTAGTAAGGATAAAGAAAGAGACAGGAAAAACAAAAACCAGCACCTGCGTACTTAAGCATGCCTTGATTGTGTATTCATCAGTCAACTTGGAAAGGCTTAAATTGTGGCTTACTTACGTAATCGCCTTTGTTCTAAAAACAGTGAAGCAAACCAGATGAAATTTGAACAGTGTGTTGAGAAAAGAATAGGCCGTACAGATATCTCGCAACATTTCAAACATTTTAAAATAATTTTGATTCATTGGTATTAATCCCTCCGCCTGCAATTTACATATTCACGCGGATGTGTCAGACCCACGGGAGACAACATTGACAAGTCGCTAAGTTACTATTCTAAATATGAGTAGAGCAAAATACTGTACAGACAATAAAAGGACCGGGGATTTATTAATAAAACAATAACGACAAATATTTTAGTAATTTATTTTTTAAAAACAGACAGGATTAGTACCAGGGGATTTTTGTAGTAGAAAGACATTTTATTCCACTTTTCAAGGTGTGAACCTGTTTCAACGATCTAAAGCAAACTTGGATGGGGTAATTTGACAGCGGGATACATGATAGCCTTTGTTTTCAAAACTATGAACCGTGCAGAAACAAAATTGGCTCAGGATTGAAGAAACAATTCGTCATTCAGAATCTGTCATAAAATTTGAATAATTCTCAGTAATTTTGAAATTATACCACCGACTGCGAGGATTGCATTTATTTTGGGGACACCCTGTACTTCTTTACACAAAACTGATTTCACCAAATTTTGCAAGGATGCCATGCATTATGACACCATAGAAGCAAGGTGCTGTTGAATCTTGGTACTTATTTTGATATCACTGGACTTGGTGGAGGATCATAGCTATTCCATTAATACCAAAATCAAGTTCATAAGGGGGTTCAGTATTTTTTTTTTTTTTGTTGCAAAATCTTTGGGGCTGCAACAACCCTGCTGGTTAGATGTGTTACAAAAATAGCCTGGTTAGACGAGAGTTAATTTGAGTTACATGAGGTTAAGACCAATTTTACAAGCTTTAACATTAAACAATTTAAAAAACCAAAAAAGAAAAATTAAAATTTTAATTTTTAAAAAACTAAAATGGCTGATTACAGAATATATGGAGACCAGGAAAAAAACTTACCTCTTCATGAAAACCATGAAATATAGCAACCTTGGTATCATGATTACTTTCTGGTTGGTGAGTACAGCATGCATAATTCTTTCCACAACAAATTCTGGTTTCATTCCAGGCATAATGTCAGGATGTCTGCAAAGAGATAACATTGATAAAGGACAGTTACAAAAATGTACCACAAAACCATGCAAACAGGGGTATGTTATGTGAAAGCAGTTAATGGCATAAACACAAATAGAGGGTTTTGAGAATTATTTCAATGATTGCATGGACGTTTCGTTGACTATACGTTATCAAATCGCACAACCGGTGTGAGAGTGTGTATGAACATAGGGCATGCTTTGGAAGGCATTTTTTTGGTATTTTATAATGTTGATTACATCATCACTGCAAGTATGCACTCAATTGCACGAAATCCACAAAATTCCTTTTTGACATAAGAAATAAACTAGAGCACCAATGACGTAGAGAGGCTCATATATCAACTGCAGATTATATGGTTGTTGGAATAACCTCAAATAAGCTTAAGATTACATTTGTATTGTTAACCACTCAGGTGACCTACCATAACACATCAACAATCATGCTTTAAATGAATGGTCCACCAAGGATTGTTCTGAGCAATTTTAGGCAAACCCCTAATTTCTATTGAAGAATTTTCAGCAGTTGACCTGAAAAGACCAAAGAAAATAGCTTTGATCTCTTATCCCTGAACACCATCCAAAACTCTATTCACCTCTTGAACTGATAATTTGCAATATTCAACCAAAGTGCACCAAACAACAACTGAAACCCGTGACCTGTTCAAAAAGTTCAAAGGGGCCCAAATTGTGAGCACAATTACACAAAAATTAGCCAATTTACCATTAACTTCACCCAATTTTAGGACAAAGCTGGTGACAATCCTGAAAAAATCAGGACAAAAAATACAAGTGTTATTCCAGTTCATCTCAATATTTTAGATTCAGATTGAGATTTATTGCAAACCAGGGGGAGCAACTCGATTGGTACACCAATGACCACTGCCTGGAGGAACAAAATGAAATGAAACAAACCAAAATCAAGGTTGTTATAGAATCCTAATTTTTGTGATTTAATATATTTTATTTCTGTATGATATTTTTGAGAAGATTCCTGAGTGGAAAATACCTTCAGATGTTTAAAACATGAAACAGAAAACTTGAATTACCCTAATACTATATTGAGAAAGTACAGTGTTTACACGCAAGAGATCTAACAAGAGCTCTGCTTAAACCGCTGGGGGATTTTCCAGGTATAGGTGCAAATACGAAGGTTGCACAATTTTTAAGGTGCAACGAGAGATTTCAAATAACAGGTGTCCCAAAAAAATGTGAAAAATTCTATGTTTTGGCACTGGTGCAAGATTTATAAAACTTCCCATCGTAGCGATCTAGCTGAGAAATGTTTCTTTGGTGACAAAAAATTGTGAAATTCTCAATTTTGTATAGGCGCAAATACGAAATTCAGCCAGTTTTATATTGAAATATAAGATCAACAATACAAATTACCTTTTGTTTTCATTTTAAGTTATTTCTGTAACCAAATAAAGGGTAGAAGATCTATGTGATCTGATCTATATGAAATCACTTACATAAAATATGGAAGGGACTCAAAATTTTTGTTGCACCTTTAACAGTATGATGTCATGATTGTGTACATTCCTACTGGACAATGACAGACTGCAATGTAATGTTATGATGAAAGCGAGTCTTAAAGTAAGAGGTAAGCCTTTTTGAAGCATAAAAAGACACTTTGTGACATTGAGGTGAAGATTGCCAGCAATTTTGATCTGCAAATAGTTTGTGATCATAGCATTTAAGGATTTAAAGTTTTAAATTTTGTGACAAATTTTGCTCAAAGGAAGCATACTTCTGCTGTTGCCTCTGAAGCATAAAAGAATTCTGGTCCCGAAGTGAACATTGGCAAAAGATACAAATGAATACTTGTATCCTGGACTCTTATTTGCTGAAGCTGCATATTTTATGTTTATCATGGGGACTGTAGAAACCTTGTTAATTTTTCCTTCAGATTGCTCCATTAACGAATAGACCATGTGCACGATCCCCATAGTGCATATCGTATTGTGCCCATTTCCATACGGGAACTTGTACCAGAGTTCATGTTACAAAAAAAAATTGTGGTTCTTTCGCGTGTCGCAGAAACAGTGCCTAAAATTACATACAAAAACCTGTTCACATGAAGTTAATCTTACAGAAAGGTAGAAGCATAGTCAAATGTAACAAAAACAATCGAGGCACTGGTGTTGGGAAATTCAAAACAAAAAGTGATATTTTCGATCATACTGTGCCCTACTTGTCACCTGCCGGACGATTACACAGCTATAGTGCAACGTCACAATAGAGTAAGTTTTTCTGGTGTACCTCTTAACCGTAAGGGTTTAGCCGACTTGAGGCTGGTACAAGCTCCCGGATGGAATGGGCACAATACGAGATGCAATTTGGGGATCGTGCAAGTGGTCTATTACCTGACCTGTAGTGTAGACTTGAAAGTCAAGCTACCATTTTGAAAACTTGCTGTGATGAAAAGAGCATCGTCATCATTGGAACTACAAAAACTTTCAATTCTGGACACAAGTCACTACAAGTTGTTCATGGAATTTAATAAACTGATGGGCATGATCGTGAGCATGTGGAAAGAAGGGTGATTCAAAATTTTGTCATTAATTTCTATAGAGATTGTTTAAGGTCACCTGAAATGTGCTTCTTCCATGGACATAGATGGGAAAATCACAAAGCTTATCGTTGACCGTGTGAGTTGCGACATGATGGGGGTTCAACGGCAGGGGCAAGCCTAAGGCAATCTAGCAGTGAGAGGTCATTGTTAAAGCTACTTTAAATGGTTCATTTCTAACAATGTGAATGTGCATTTACAAACTTGATCAGAATGATCCAATAGGGTGTGCATCACTTGAAGTGCTTTAGGATTGAGGTAACAGATAAGAATGGGTATTTGAGTTGAACCCAAAGCTTAAAATGTTCTTTCTTTACAGAAATGAGAAGGGAATTGACTTTCTGGTGTTTGGGGCAAAGTCAATGGGAACAATCAGGGATAAAGGACAGAGGGCGATTTAAATATTGAGGTCATTGTTTCAATATGAGCAGATTATACTGATGTAACAGCTTTCTCTGTAGAGGAGGTGTAGAAATCCCCCTACAGCAACATCTATGGTGGAGTGTGGTCCAATCGCTTTGAAAGAGAGGTGGGCACTCCATTCCTGTATACACAGGGTCCATCCCCTTTACCTCATCATTTTTTATATGTGTATGAGCCCTGCAACTTGGTGCTCAATCTAGCTTTAGGCCTTTTTTTTAAACCAACACTCACATTTAGGCCTTTTCAATATATAGCCCACGATTAGCGATTGACTTACTTGACAGTTACACCTTTGAACATCCCAGTATGGATCAAATACGGGTTGACAATGGTGAAGTTCACATGTCAGCACCAGCAACGAGGACCTCTCTTTCAACAAGACTCATGTAGTTCCAACAGCAGCAAATTACTCATGCAGTAATCTGCCATGTTAGGTGCCCCAAACAGATCCAGGCATACTGACAATTGTGAGACAATTGAACCATGGTTGTTTTTCAGAAGTCGGGCAAGAAGGAATTCAGGTCTGAAATAAAAAGAAAAAATAAAGAATCAAGACCAACAAGGCAAACTCAGATTTACACGATGCGTTAAATATGTCCCCGACAGAATGTTGCGATCATTAAAATGTGCTAAAGTGCAACTTAGACATCAGATAACGGTTTATCCGACTTGTACCATTTCAAAAATATGGCGATTACGCCAATTTTTGCATATTAATTAGCTCATTTGCAGATGTAATTTGCCCGAAATGCGCCCAAAATCTAATCAGGTCGAAACTCTTCAAACGGCTTCCTTCCACCAAATTACATCATTATACGCCTTACAGAACTCCAGATAAATTGTATACAAGCCTTGCGGGAAAATGTTCATAAATTATGCAAATTAGATACTTAATTAGCATATTTTACGCCCAAAATCTAATCAGGTCTAGGACTCATCAATACACTTCTTTCCACCAAGTTACATCATTGTAGCCTTTACGGAACTCCAGATAAATCGTACACAACGTGGGTTAACATTTGTATCACGGACAGACGAACGGACAGACGGTCGGACGCTGCTCATTTCATAGTCCCCGTTCCGAACTCGTTCGGCGGGGACAATAAACATTAATTTTGTTGTAGTTGGCAAGTAATACTTGTAAAAACCTCGACAGTTGCTGTGTGTACAGACCACCACATCTAGCAAGATCTTCTGAAGGAGTTTGATGAGCTTGTTAGCTAGCAGTGTAGACTAATAACGTGGCAAAATCCTGCTTGTGGGTGACTCTAATGTACGTATGCTGTGTAATTTCTCTTACGTTACACAGGTCCTTTAGGAAAGTGTACCATGTACCCGGTTTCCCATCCGAGGAAAAAATAGCCATTATAAAGATGGCTACATGGCTACTATGGCTACAAACATGGTTACAAATATGGCCATTTACGAGCAAGGTTAGATTCTCAGACTCTTGTAATATGGTAGATTCCTACTGCCTCCCAATAGGACTTGCTATAGAATTAGGACTAATACCATTCTGACTTGGTATTAATATACATTTTTTATTCCAAAATTTTAGCGCTATATTTTTTGTGCAATCAGGAGTAGGAAGCTACACACACACACAGACACATGCATTTGTTTCTTACCCAAGCATGGGCTAGGCTGTTGACTTCTATGGTTTTGATGATTTTATTATCCGGTGTATCCAGCAGTTTGGTACCTGACACTATTCCAGCATTGTTGACAAGAATGGTGACTTCACCTACATCTTGCTTCACCTGAAACCAACCAAACAAAACACATTAAAGGCTGTTTCTTAATTACCAGAGCTAGCTCCCTCTACTTCCCCAGCTGATTTTCTGTTCTATAGCTAGGGCTTGATTATCAATCTATACTTTGTGACGACGAAGTGACGACTTGTGCATATACCCATACCGCCTTTCAGTTGCAGTGCGCTTGTGCTTTGCTATGCACACCCTGAAAGTCTGTACAATGTATACATGTACGCCCGTGTTGTTACTTCATACTTCAGTCTGGACTGAGTACAGTTGGGTAGGTTATAAACCTTTTATTTTCTCATTTCATCTGCAAAACATTTTGGCCGAGTTTTTTTTTTTCCACCATCATACTACAAGCGAATATACAGAATGTTTACAGTTACTGAAAACTATTTATACAGTAAAATGTGGGCTATTGCAAATCACATAATTACTACTCACATTATGTCAGATTCAAACTTTTGGAATTAAAGCATCTTGGTGATATCAGCAATGGCCTTTCAAGGCTATGAAACAGCAAATTATATTTTGTAATTAGAGGTGGGAGTACCT
>JAMKCH010029991.1:0-37492 GCA_023653785.1 Ophioderma brevispina
ATTTTGTCCGGCCACTTTCTCTGTTCATCAGATCGCAGACTTCCTGAGTTCTTTATTCAGTAGTGGCCTAGACACGAACACAATCAAGAATCTCAGGTTGGCGGTTCGGTTCTTTCACCGAGGAACGGCCCCTGGGGCTGTTCCGAGTGGTGATGAGTTTTTTGAACCGCCTCTTACTTGGCATATTTTACACCAGGTCGCCAACGAGGCCAGTTATGCCTGAGTGGAACTTGCCAACCGCCCTACGGAGTTTTTGACAGGCGCACCGTACGAGCCGATGGGCTCCGCCAGTCTGGCCGCTGTTACGTCCAAAACTATTTTCCTGCTGGAGATGGCGTCAGGCCGTCGCGCCTCCGAATTGCACGCATTGTCGGTGGGAAAAATTTTTAGTTTTTGGACGTTTGGGTGCCACTCTCCATTTCTGCCCGGGTCTTCTCCAGTATGAACGACCTGGCTTCAGGGCACCCCCTCTGCTTTTGCCGGATATATCGGTTGGTTCTGCCGTGAGGGTGGACTGGCTATGGTGTCCGGTGGGAGCACTCGATTTTTACCTCTCCCGTACTAAGACCCTTCGTAAGACACGTTGGGTCTGCGAGGTTATCAATCGGGCCAATGCGGTGAATGTCGGCGAACGTGCTACGGCTCACTCCACCAGAGCTGGGGCAAGTTTGACTTCTTTTCACCGCGGCCTCCGCCTAGAACAAATCATAAATACTGTTGGCTGACGCTCATCTAATTCCTTCATAACAACGTACATGAAGGATATGAGTCCTGAGGCCGGCGGTTTTTCTCGCGCCGTCCTCGGACAGCGTGGGTATGATTAGTTCAAGGTAAGTCGATTCCCGGGACTTTAACCGGAATTTACTTATATGGTGGACGGGGAGCGAAAGTGGGGCCTACTTGTCCTAGGCCTTTAATAGCTTTCGCACTCTGTATCCAAGGGTGGTGCTTACCCGCGGCCGCTCTTTAAGGGTAGCTCTCGGGTTCGTTCTACGCTTGGGTTTTCTATTCGAATCGTGTTAGTCTCTTTTCGGGCGACAACTTCCTCCGGCCTATGGTCGGTGCTAGTCTGGAAAAAGGGGTTTTTCAATGTCGATGCAATTTATTATTATCGACATTGGAAACCCTAAGGAGATTTCAAATATGAGGGAGTTTGTTCGAAAACAGTATTATTTTCTTAACTCCCGTTATTTGGAAATCTCCTTTTTCCAATGTCGATCCCTTCCCACCCAGCCCCACTGGTTGTCGCCCGAGAGGTGAGCCTATGGGGTTGCGGGAAAGAGAAGAGCATGATGGGATCACCGGTGACGTCAGTGGTATGACGTCACCAGGGATCACCTGAATAGAAATTTGGTTATGGTAGTTCTTGGGGGTCTATTTGGCCCAAAGGGATCGCACTTTGTTATTATCGACATTGGAAAAAGGAGATTCAAATAAAGGGAGTAAGAAAACAATAACGTTTCGTAAAAAATCCTCACATTCTCTGGGCAACTACACAGGTTGCGCTTATCAGCCCAGAAATTTCTGGGCCTTAGAGACTGCATGATGAGTGTGAAGATTCAATTGCAGTGTTGGCCAATTGGAACCCAAGTAAAGTGGTGTTTTCTTAACGTCAGCATTTTATCCATAGAAGAATACTCTCTTCTAGGGGGTTTGGAACCGAAGGTGATAGTGACGCATTTCTTTGGGTTGAAGCACATGAGCCATTTTTTTTTTGTGACTTCTCAAGTTTACGGAGATCTTCTTGCAAACCTGAAATAAGATGTGGTGAAATATCTTTCTGTCCCACCACCACAAAAACAAACCACACAATTTTTATCTCTATGATCCATATTCAGGGATTAGTGTTGTGTATTAACTACCAAAACCAGACCCAGACTTGAAAAGGATGACAGCGAAAAGTTCTCATTGACCCAAAATCAGTGAAGGAAACACAAGTATGCCATTTCCAAGTCTTACCAGTGATGCTACTGTGGAGCTGTCTGTGATAGTACCGTCAACAATGATTAGAATCAAGATAGTAAGATGTGTTTTGATTAGTTTTATAATCACCTTGTGTGATAAAGATATGAATTACTATTTAGATGATCCAGTTTAGTGGAAAGTTTAATCGGCGCAGCTTGTGTTAGTTAGTCCCAGAGAAAGGTATTGCATTCTGGATGTATATAAGAGGCACGTTTGACCTACCCGCCTTTGCTACTTTTTAAAACTTTTACATAGTTTAGCCAGTGTTAGCTGTCATAGTCTGTGTGTGTGTGTGTGGTGTGTGTGGTGTGTGTGTGTGGGTGTGTGTGTGTGTGTGGTGTGTGTAACAAGTCGAGCTATATGGGCGGCCGTTTACCTATAAAATAAACGCAAAACAGGAAAACACGCTCATTGGGAAACGAACACGGTTGACTGAAACGACGACGGAAATAAGTGCAAATTATGTAGTCGACGTCTACGCTGAACGATAGCAGACATGGAAAACAAGAGGCATTTTGTTTGTAACCGCACTCGGGTGATTGAAACGACGACGAAAATAAGGTGCAATTGTGGCAATTAAGTAGTCGACGTCTACGCTGAACGATAGCGAATCAAACGAGATTGAAACGACGAGGTGCGATACCATAACATGAAATGAGGGCGCTGCATCGCTGATTGAAACGACGCAACTGCTCGATGATTCAACGAACGGAAGCTATCAGAATGAAACGAACGACAAAGCTTCACGTTCACGGCAGTCCGCGCTCTAATGAAGAAAAAATATGGAAATACACAGATTGGTTTTTGTTGGTTTGCAACTATACGACAATGCTTCTTTAACGCATGTATTTAATTTCGTTCTGATATAGGCCTCATTTAGTACTGTTGTTATTTTATACGAAAAACGCAAACTTTATGGACTCGGTCTAAGTCCTCCCCCCAATACTTACGCCACCGAAACTTTCGTCACTCCTTCACCCTTTCTATCCTACCACTAATTATTATTCCCAAAGTCCCTTTTTTCCTTTTACCCAATTGCCAATATCGACGCTTACCACCGTCTCACACAAGCGCCACTGTCCTTAATTACCTTACCCCCCTAACTTCTTTCACCGATCCACCCTCCGCCGACTATAACCCCACCATTCCCTCCACCCACCTTCATACCAGTTCTTTCGCCCCCCTCAATCCACTTCTTCCACGCCTACAACCTACCCCACCCCATTTCCTCTCTTTGTAAACTACGAAAAAGTCCTAAACTGAATCCCATATGCGGCTGGGTGAGTTAGTTTTATATGATTCCATATTAGGCCTATAGTCTTGATAACAACAATATGTAGTACAGGTACTTATTTCAGAAACGCATAAAATAAGTTTTGCAACTATAATACAATGATTCTTTAAAGCAGGTTTTTTATTTAGTTCCGAACATAGGCATATTTGTAATGTTATTTAAATGTTTTACGAAAAAGTCCTAAAATGAATCCCAAATGCGGGGCTCGGGTGAGCGTGGTTATATGGTTTCATTTAGGCCTATAATCATGATAGGCTAAAATAACAATATGATAGTACAGGTCCTAATATTCAGAACGTACTAAAGAGTTTTACCAAATAAAGGTTAAAAGGGGTGATAGAGTTACGCAATTCTGTGTTTAGTATCTTATGGAAACATGTTTGTGGGAAACAAAAAAGGGGCTATTAAGTTATTCCTTATAAACTTAGTGAAAATGGTGTATAGTCAAATTTTGCTTAAAGGAGTAATTATTTCATATGAACATAGCTGAGCATGCACATGGAGGTTATGTGTGGTTTTTAATCAGAATTCCGTTGGCCAATGGAAATATAGGACACAGAGATTCCTTAGTGTTTTAAGAAATCAGTGATAAGCTGTGTAGGACGGTTTCGATTAAATATATGCCAATTAATTGGTATTTTTGTTAAATGTTAAAGGGGGCGTGATAGAGTTACGCCAATCTGCTGTGTAGTTACCTATGGAACATTTGTGGAGAACAAAAACAAGTGCTAGTTAGTCCTTATTGAAATTATGAAAGCATGTGTATAGTCAATAGTTGCTAAGAGAGTAATCTTTGCTCTGATTATAGCTGAGCATGCACATGGAGGATTATGTGTGGTTTTTCATAAGAAAAAATTCCGCCCCCTGGCCGAATGTGCATATAGACACCAGAGATCCTTAGGGTTTTAAAAAAACTCATGTAAGCTTGTTGATAGGACGCGGTTCGATTAACTATAGCCAAAGAATGGAAAACCCATAGGTCAGCAATATAAATGACCATGTGAAAAAGATTGGCGAATGTAGCGATTTCTTTGATGTTCTCTCGTTCAAAAACAAAGCACAATTTGAGAGACACCAAAGACACGGTAAGAAATTGAGCAGTTAACACTTCACAAAACACTGTATTTTGATCAAACAGGACTGCTTTGGAATGTTCACCAATGTTCTTCAAAATGAAGTCGGAAAAGAAGTTATAAAGACTTTTTCAGAAGTCAAATCCAGGGAATATATTTTCCTAGAATGTCACACATCCATCACATGGAAGCGGGGGATTATTAAAACCTGTTTTGCATAGAAATGCTTCTCATTCAACGAGAAACACTATTTACAAACAACAGGCGTAGCTAGGGCAAAAATGCTCCCCAGAAATATGATATAAGTTCCATTCATTGGAAAAGAAAGTTATTTCTTGAGTGATAAAATTTTCAAAGGGGCTCGATATCGTGACGAACATTCTATGTTTGGTTCGGAGATGAAAACGAGGTGAGCTAATTTCATAAGTCAAATCAAACCATACACCCGACTATGAAATTCACACATGAGTGGTCAAAACACAGAATGATTCTCTAGACTTAACTCTGTACAAGGACGTAAGATTTCATAACAAGCAGGTCTAGATATAGATGTTTTCAGGTAAACCTTGGGCACATTCAATTATCTTGCTAGAGATTCGTCCCCCCAAATATGCTTTCAGGGCATGTCAAAGGTGAGGCTATCAGTTATATTCGAAATCCAGTTCGGAAACTGAATATGAGCATAAAATTGTTTCTTTATCGGTCAAAACTTCTCACAAGAGGATATAAGAAAAAGATATACTCCCGTGCATCGCAGAACATATCATATATTTAACAACAGAAGAAATGTTTACCTAGAAGATGTTTCGAAAACACCAACGAAAGTCATCTAGTTTTTATGCACGCATCACTCCCCACAAAGAAGTAATGCAAAAATTAAAAAGGCACTCACAAGGAATTGGCATTGTATCCAAACAACCACCAATCTGTCGAACAAATCTTCCCTTGTCCCCCTATAATGGCTTGAGACGTACTCAAAACTCGGAGGAACGTCTTAGCAGAGCAAAGATAACTCTAAAAACAAAATTCAAAACATATCTGTCCGCCGACCGGCCAATCTAGAGGATGCTAACTCTCAAATCGGAATTTGCCCTATGTCTCATACACTAAGAGATCTGATAGCTCTATAGAAGAACCTAATTACATCTTTGCATTTTATTTATCGTTTTTCTTACGAACTTCGTGAACACTTAGTTGGCAAAACTATTTTATTACGTTCTGAAATATTCGGACCTGACATCCTATTGTTATTTTGACATTCATGACTATAGGCCTAATTATGAAAACCATATAAAACAACGCTAACCCGAGCACGCATTATGGGATCATTTTAGGACTTTTTTTCTACAAATTAAATAACATTAATAAAGTAGGGACTATGTTCGGAACTAAGTGTTAAAGACATGCTTTCTTTAAGAAGCATGTGTATAGTTGCGAAAATATGTTATAGGACGTTTGAAGATCAGGAACTGTAATATACATATTGGGCAAAATAATATCGAATCAGAATAGACCCCGTGCAAGAATGATTCGGGGGTTGATTCCCTGCTAAAAGAGAAAAAGAAAGCAGCAACTCATCAAGAAGGCAAAGCGATAGAGGGGAAAGCGCACCGGTCGACTATGAGGACGGGAGGAACGAGCAATTTACAAAAGACAAGAAAGGACGAAGAGGTAGGCCACAGAAAAAGATCAGAGATCGAAAGGAAACGAACTGTGGAGGGAAGACAGAACGAATGGGGAGGAGGAGAGCGGGCAAACCAACAAAAACAAAAGGGACGGTGGTGTACTTTCCGACCTTACTTGGCCTAAGTATCATGAGTTTCCACCGGTTAACTATCCCACGGCACATCACATAGTGAAGATTAAATCTAATATAACACGGATGTTGGGCTTGATTCAAATCCCAATGATGTAAATGTCAAAAAGAAATATGACAATTGAACATGTATGGTTATGTGTTTTAAATAGCATAAATTGCGCAAATATCACAATTAAGCACACCAAAATGTAGCTGATGCGATTAAACAAAAATACAAATTATATTTGGGCTATAGGTAACGAAACGGAGGCCTACAAATCAGCGTAGGCATGAAGGGGGAAGTGAAAAAAACCATAGCAACGGACACCATTACCAATCAGCATGGGTGAGCGGGTGTTTTTAGCGTCGCACGAGAGCCACTTTCAAAGTGCAGGCAAACCACAGGCACCCTATCCTAACTTTCCTCATATCCCTGGAAAAATATCCACCACATAAAAGCCTCCATGTGCATGCTCAGCTATATGCAGAGAAAATAGTTACCCTTTCAAGACACCAAAATATTGACGTATTACACATTTTTCAATAAGTTTATAAGGAATAACTAGGCATTTGTTTTGGTTCTCCACAAAATGTTCCAAAAGACAAATAAACAGCAGATTGGCTAACGCTAATTCATAGAGGAGAGGGCGTCACTAGCACAAAGCACAATCTCCTCTTCGCACAAACCCCAGAAAGAATGTGAGGACGTATCGAACAGAGTTAGTGTAACGGCAGCATATATAGCACAAAAAAGTGGACTGTAGATACAAACGGACCTAGGTGTTCGTATAATGGATAATCCATTCATAATTTAAGAAAGAATTTTGAGTCCTGTTAAAAATTCTGAATTTATTCCACCGCTAATTCCACATAATTTCAGCTTCCTGGCACTAGCAGTTAGCTCAGCAGGGAATGTGCTGCACTGCAATAAAGGGAAAATTTGAGGTACTGAAATTTGATATGAATTTGCCAACTATGTGAGTGAGTAGTAAAAGACATGTTGAAAGTAAATACCAGCCAGTTTAAAGAGAAACACTGCGATAAATGACAAAATACATCGAGTTGGGCAGGCCCAAATTTCAAGGCCAGCATTCTGCAACATTTCGATGTTTCGCTGGCATTTATTGTCTTAAATGCATTGCTGACTTAAGATTTTGATTTCTTATTTTCAATAGAGTATAATTTCTAAAAAGGCAAATACCATTAAGGATGACAAACATGATCACAAACTTGATAATTTTGATTATTTCTTCAAAAGTTCAATTGCGCCACAGAAGTCTACAACTGTCACTGTGGGCCTGTTACCACTCCAACAGGGACTGGGTCTAAATTTTCGCCACCGCAACCGCCGGAAAAAAAATAATCCTTATTTAAAGTAAATAAAACATTTAAACATGTTACAAAGTGGTTAATCACAAAAAAAACATAATTAAAGAATTCATTTTATAACACGCATACCTGTGAATGATGATCATAAATTGCCGGTCTATGCGGGGCAACTATTACGGGAGAATGTGGCATGTATGAAGGTGGGAATGACACAACAAAACATCGGAGAATACAGGTACATGACGTAGCAAGTGCTAGTTAATACTAATAGACGCAATCCTTTCGTCGTCGTTCAATGAAAAGGGTCACGTTCGGCGTTGTGGCATTCTTCGTTTCATGGTCGTTCAAAAGCAAAAAGGTAACCGTTAGCGTCGTTACAAGTAAGTTCAAAAGTTATGATTTCAGTTTTGGAGCGTAGTTATAGTGCTCTCACTTGTCTTCCATTCATTAACTGACCAAGTTGTTTCACTCTATGGCGACTTACTCCGTCGTTGTTTCAATAAACAAAGTTCGTTTCCACTCATGGGACTTATTTGTGTCGTTTCACTCAACGTGTTCATTTCACAATCAGCGGGTTTTCCGTGTTTTTGCGTTTATTTATAGGGAAACGGCCGCCCATAGAGCTAAGCACCTGGATGAGATTTTTTTAACTAGTAATCAAATTACAAATGTATCCATGATGAACCGATAGGTTGAAAAATCTCTTTAAAAACGGTGTATGGAGACAGCTTTGATGGACCAAGGTTGACAGTCGCATGGTGTATCCTGATGTAGCTCATTGCATTTTTATTAAATTGACTTCTGATTTTTATTTCAGTGCCTGTAATGTGGGAGAAAAAATGGAATTCGGTCAGAAGACAGTGTAAAGAAACATCTATTGTACAGTTTCCCTTAATACATTAGTGTGAAGTTTTATAAACGTACAAAACGGACTGGATGACTGATTTCTTTCATGAACGTGTCCATGACATATAGCAACTTCCTATACAATTAATGGTATACACGCATTGTGGAATTATCAATCCAGATTATTGAGTAAATGTATTAACGTATAGGGCCCAGTTCCATAAAATGTTTAATTTTGTCTCAAAATTCCTTATGCTGAACATATGTGAAAAGGAAAGGTGGAAAAGGAAGTAAAATAAGCAACCTTTTAAAAAAAAAACTATTCTTTTGCATGATAAGAAAGATCGTTAAATTAGTAGGGCCCATCATCGAATAAGTCTCAGCAGTGGGAAAAACAAGAATTAAAGGCGCTCTTATGTACGAATGATCAAGCGTATGATTTATTCCAGTCTTAATCATTTGAAATTAGCAATCAAAAATTTTAATTCAATTAATGCTAGAAACTATGTAAATTGTGTCAATGGCGTGTACCTAACCCCAAATAAGGAAACTTAGTATATTGAAATGAAAGGTATATTTAAAAGAAAATAAATAAACAAGCAGTATTTTGTGGCTTTGTGTTTCAAAATATTTTGATAATGTGTATGTTCTTTTATGTTTTGCAGAAAAAAGATAGGTCATTTTCTTATGAAGTCATTTGTAGTAGTGATGGCAGTAAAGATCAAACTTCTCAGGTAAGAAACAGTACACAGTCTTGGCGTTATCAGTTTTCTGAAATAACCACGCAAAGTAGCGGCGGACACCATTATTTTTGCATGGGGGTAAGAATTCAGCCTTCGGCCTAGTCTTCATTAAAATAATGGTATCGCCTTGGTTTCAATTTGTGTAAAGATGGTACCATGTTCCAAAAATATACTTATTACTATGTGTTTTCAAAAACCTCTATGTTCTACATTACAGGTTGCACTTCAGTATAGAAAAGACCGCACCGACAAGGTGCGAGTGCTAAACCTTTTCCAAGACAGAGGGTAAGGGCGGTGCTGTTAGACTGGGCATGCTCAGTGCAAGGGGAAGGCATTTACTATTTGCGGATGCTGATGGTGCTTCCAAATTTGCTGATGTTATGAAACTAGAAGATTGTCTTAAGAAGATAGAAAGAGAGGTATGAGAGTATTTGATGGTATTATTAGGGTCAATTCAGTATGCCATAGCCCTCTTAAAGAGCTGTAGGTGTTTTATTTGATGATTATATAAACTAACGGTTATTACCGGAAAGTTAAAGGGTTATTAGTCTGCATTAATATGAAGTTGCCCGATAGCCACCAATGGCTCTCCAGAGCTGATGCCTATAAGGTGGTTCCATTTGGGTGTCCCACTACACTAGATGTGATCTGTGTGAAGAGTGTATACTTTTAGATAGCATTTACTATCTGGGTGATGGACAAAACCCTCTCAGATAGTCTGAGCCATTCAGGTTGTGTGCTGCCACCCTGGGGCTTGGCAGTGGTGCTAACTGGCTATACTGGTTAAGAGGAGGTATAGTGTTCTTCCCACAATGCATTTCTTCCAATATAGTTTTTGCACTTGTTGTGACAAAAAGTACTTAAATTGCAAGATTGTTCATTTAGGTACTTTTTGTCACTATAAACTTATGTAATAACCATTCTTCATTGTACTGTAATTTGTTTATTATTTCTGTCCAACAGAGCATGGCTGTGGTGTGTGGTTCAAGAGCTCACTTAGAGAAAGATTCAGTTGCACAGGTATGGTCTGTGAATAGGTATTTACTGCAATAATATCAAGCTAGTTCACATGTTAAATCCAACTGATTGCTTACTTGGCATGCATCATTTGACAAAACATAACTTAGTTAACCCTTACATGCATAAGGTCTTCTGCATTCCAGTTGGTGCATAATCCAAGTGCCCTCCCCCTTCTGAAAACCACTTTGCCAGTGTGATTTTTTACCAAAATTCTGGTCAATGATGGGGGTACATCAACACGACCACATAACAGGAAAAAGTAATTAGAAGTGTAGTGTAATGTACAATTGATCAATTCTTGATCTCGGTGCATGATTTGGTATAACTGCTCTTTCTTATTAGATATTCTTAAACAGCTGTGAAAATGTAAGCAATTTCATTGGCTGATGCCTGGGTTCAATTCAATAATTGAACCCAGGTAGTACGCGCTGCATATTGACGTTATTTGGAGGTTCAAGCGCTCCGTCATACCACATTTTGCTACATTCAAGCGTGCCTGCTAACATTGCGTCTCATTGCGTATGGTTGTTGCATTCAATGGGTTGTTCGATTTTTCTTAATGGGTGTTGGCAGCAGGGTTCACACTAGGTTTTGAAAAAAGTGCTACTTGGACACAAATTTGTTTCCCTGAGGTTGAAAAAGTGTGTCAACTTCAAATTATATGCGTGTCAAGGTTTGAGCACTGTTGTAATACTTAATGACTGCAAACTATCCATACACATCCAATTCCAAAACCTAAACTGGGCATATTGTAAAGTAATTACCCTGATGACCCTTAAACTCCAAAGGAACTGGAGTATCTTGAATACCCTTTGGGACGGTGAGAGAGGTTAGTGAACTAAATAAAAAGACATAAATACAGTCAATTTTAAACCTATATTTATTTTCACAGATTTGCTACATGTATTTAATAGTAACAGAATAATTATTTGTTTGAGTGAAAATGATACAATATTGTGACCATGTGCCAGAGCAAACTCTGTGATTTTGTATAGTTTTACGTGGCTATATTTTTGCGTCCACACACAGATGCAAACTTTTACTCTATCTAGACCAAAGTGCGTCCACCTTTGGAAAAGTGCGTCATAGACGCAAAAACGCACACTAATGTGAACCCTGGTTGGCAGTCCTTTCTTGTTGTATTTAAGCCTTAAGGATCACAAAATTGGGTTAAAGATGACCTTAAGGGTGATAGAGGATCATAAAGCTAACGGCCAGATTTTCTTTATTTTCAGATATATGTTATTTTAATCGGTGTAAATGAAAAATATGAAATAAAAAATGGGGGTCACCGACTTAGTTTTTGAGGTATGACATGTTAAAAAATCGCATTTTTCGGAAAAAATTTGTACAGAGCTCTATGGGAAAATGAGAAAAATACTCCATTTTCCTCATAAAAAATAAACTTCTGACGGCCAGATTTTTTATTTTTTAAATTATGTTAAAGTCATATGCCAGATCTTTAAGGCGCATCAATAAAAAGATGGGGTCACCGACTTAGTTTTCTAGAAATCTGTCAAAATGTACCAAAAAATACACCTTTTTTCATTTTAGTGCGTCTTGGATAACTGTTGCGGGCGCAGCACTCTTCGCGTACCTACGCACCGAAACTAGCGCCAGGTGTATACGCATCAAAACCCGCTAAACAGTGATTATGATAGAATTACGGTATCGCAGTTTTATAATCTACATAAGTGATTTCTATCATCCTTAGAAATAGAACGATATAAGTGGCATAAACGTCAGAATATAACACAATTACCCTTCAAAACTGAGGTTTAGAAAGATGCTGGAAAATATGTCAACTTCATGCACGAAACTCAACAATAACAACTAAACATATAAAAAGAAGAGCTAAGAAGCAACCAAACAAAGTTTGTGCATCTGCATGCAGGGCCTGGCTAAACATGCTGAACACAAGGCAAATACAGACTGTGTGCATTATTTGCGATTCTTTCAAATTCACCTTGCGACTCATGAGATTTGGAAGTAGTTATTTTAGGGTCCTCTCGATATTCCGAAGGTTCAATGTTCCGAAGATTCGTTTTCCCAACATGTGTTTTTAGGATTCGCTTTTTTTTAATCCTTTAAAAGATTCGCTATTCCAAAAAGAGGGTGCGCTATTCCCAATAGTTAAGTGGTTCACTATTTCGATAATTGGAATGGGTTTCTATTCCGAATTTGTAAAAGGATCCGCTTTTCCGCCCTCGTCTTACCAAGCCTTTTTTGTAACACGGTTTACCATGGGGGGTGGTTATAAAGCACCCGATGCTTATGATTTTGATACCAATGGATAGCTATGGTCCTCCTCTTTCAATTGATACCAAAATAAGTACAAACATACCTAGTATGGCGTCACAATGACGTCATAAAGTCTGCGAGTCGGCCAAATTGGCATTTTCCACAGCGAAAATCCGATTTTGCGCTAAAAAAGTTAGGAATATCGGATTTTCATGCGGTTTCCAGCTCTAAATGATGGCAACTGACTAGTTTTACATAAAGTTTTTGAACAATACTATGCATAATAATTTCAAAAATGTTCTATAAAATATTCTTGGGTGGCAACCACCCCCCCCCTACCCTTCGACTTTGACGGCATACCCTAACCCCGGTGAAGGTGCTACCTTCACATTTTTTTCGCTAAAATGACCGGGAAGGATGAGAAAACGATTACCCGGAAGCTTTTTACGCAAGCTTTTGGCATTTTAGTAGGAGTGGGCAAATAAACACTTTTTCTTCAAATCTCCATTTAAACGAGTGGATTCTATGGCCATTTTGGCTGCTGAAAACGATTCTAACAAGCATTTTCATATCAAATGAATTTTGATGGTGGTTCCATGGATTTTAAATTTTGCATGTAAAGTCAATGGAGAATTTTGGCAATTTTAGACATAACTTCAAAAAGCAACATTCTTCTCAACCTATTTTGTCAGAAACTCACACACAGACGCTAATGTATATTCTATAAATATTTGCAAAGAAAAAATATAATAATATTGTGTTGAATTGCAACAGGCTTCAATTTTACAAAAATGGTATTGTAGGGTGCAAAGCAGTAAATAGAATAGCCTTTCAATCAGTAGACTTACCAAAGAACATGAGAAACACCATTGTATCATTGTTGTGAAAGGCTCAATACAAGTATAGACCAGTTAACATCCTATGTCACTTTCTTTTGTTGACTGCCAATCCATGCCTTGCCTGCCAATCGTTATGGCCCATAGTATTAAAACTCTAACAGATACAATTGCCCAGTGTGTAACAGTCAGGCCGACCTAGTTCAAGATACCAGGCCCTAACATGTTTACAAACATTGCTGTTAACTGGTCTATAATTGATTTTATGTTATACAAAAGAGTTTACTGAAGCATGCCAGCCAGTGGTGCAATGAACTTTCTTATGTCCTTTTGTAAGTCTACTGGCTCAATGGCTATTCTATTCATGGCTTTGCACCCAATAATACATTTTCATTAAAATTGAATCCCTTCGCAATTCAGAAAAATATTATTACATTTTTCTTTGCCAATATTTATAGAATATACAAAGGCATTTGTGTGTGAGTTTCTGACAAAATAGGTTGAGAATAACATTGTTTTTTTGAAGTAATGTCTAAAATTGCAAAAATTCCCCATTGACTTTACATGCAAAATTTAAAATCCATGGAACCACCATCAAAATTCATTTGATATGAAAATGCTTGTTAGAATCGTTTTCAGCAGCCAAAATGGCCAAAGAATCTACTCGTTTTGAAAAAAGAGCGGTCATATGCCCACCCCTAATTTTAGCGCACCGGAGTAAAGTTCAGTGGGGCCCCCTTGGTAAGACGAGGGTTAAAGAAAGATTCGCTTTTCCAAACTAAACGGTTCGGTATTTCGAAACAAGATAAGGCCTACTATGTTCTCTATTCAGAATTTCAAAAGGGGTTCGCTATTCCAAGCTTTTTTAATGAAACAATTGATTTGAAGCAGTCCATTTATTATAAGACCAAGTTTTAGTTTCAAGGGTTAGGGTTAGTTTTAGGGTTATATGGCTAATGTTGCCAAACAATTTGATTGGTGTCATCACCACCAAAACAGAAAATTTATAGCATGATGTGACAATGTTGTTTGTTATCTCAGTTGGGTTTCTAAAATGTGGAAATAAAAAGTGTTAAAGGTGCTTGTTCTGATTTATGTGTATTGTGTTCTCTACTTGATATGAGAGCCTGGCACTTGCACATACACCCCGTCAAGTACCGTGGGAAACAAACTCGTGGTTTTGATGGTAGACGCAATAATGCATGTTGCAAAGCCCTATTCAATACTGTGCTAATATTGATGGTTAACCACTAAAACGACGGTTTTTTGTTTATATCTTGGGAATGAAATGGATTTGACGGCTCAAATTTCAGGAGGACAATGAGAAAAATACGGCCTTTCATCTGATATCAAAATCAACACTACTTCCGGGTAAATCAGGGGGGGTCCCAAGGACGATCGGAATACGCACCTTTAATATCTCATAATAAATACTAGTAGTGCAATAGTGGCATTTAATTAGTATCAATTAGTATCTATATACTTCATCGTGTTCATTGTAGGGTTCTCTCGATATTCTAAGGTTTAATATTCTGAAGGTTCGCTATTCATCACCGCAAGTCTTGTAGTGAAGATACTTTTTAATTGATGAATGAGCTCTTAAAATTCGACGACCCTCATTTGAAAATGCGCCTACACTTTCCTCCCATTTCTCCTGGTTCTCCGAAATGTTGGGGTTTCTATGTGGGGTAAAAAGATGCCTGTTGGTATTAGTTTTATTAAAGCGAATTTTGAGAAATTACCCAAAAAGTACCGTGTACAAAAAAGCACACGAAATAATCCAAAACTAAACGAGAATGCAAAACTACATGAAACCACACGTCAGCGTTAGACGCATCTCAAGAAAACATTCGACGCACATATAGCGAGTGCGTAAGTATTCACGCTAAACGATGCGCAACTGCAAATAGGTGTGCTTGCTCGAAGGACCCTCTATCACCCTTAAATTACAAAGCTGTTTAAGAATGATTATAAACGTATGATTCTGGGAACCTGTACTCTCTTTACGACAAATTAAAACCGGCGACACCATTATTTTTGCGTGGAAGAACTCGGCCTCTGGCCTCGTTCTTCCAATTAAAATAATGGTATCGCCTTGGTTTCAATCTGTCGTAAAGAGAGCACCGGTTCCCCGAATCATACCTTTATTCTCTAAGTAGTAAAATTTTTTACTAGATGTTTTTAGTAGATGCTATTATAAGCTAACCTTATTTGCTGTACTAAGAGGTGTGTTTCTATTTTCAGGCCCTACTTGTAGTTGACACAAAAGGGTCACATCTTGCTCATGTAAGCTGACTAGCATTACAAGCTGCCATAGACTCAACCACTTGAATCAGCTCAGTGACTGACTTGTAACACTAGTGTTTCAAGAATGACCTTAATCATTTAATATTTAACATATCATATCAATGGAGCAAATTTGATTGAAATCAATGCCTCAAGCTGTCATAATGTGCTTGAAGTACTGCAGTTGCTGGAATCTACTTTAGCCACTAGCAATGCTTTTGATGCTATTGAAGTAGGAAAGCAACTGCCTACTCTTAACCTCCATGGTTTAAATTGCTTAGGAAGGAAAGGGCGGACATATTTTGTCTTAAACACAGTTGGTATCTTGTAATCTAGCCTGAACACGCCACTCTTAATTTCATAAGAAACTCCTAAATACCACAAATTACCATGGACTGTCAAATCACCACTTGTAAGAGCACATGTGGTGCAGTTGGATCAGAGTTCACCTCATAAACATAAGGTTGAGGGTTCAAGCCCCACTGTCGCCAATGTGTTGTGTACTTGGGCAAGGCATTTCACCTCGTTTGGCTCTTTCCATCCAGGAGTATAAATGGGTACTGGTATATGCTGGAAATGTAAAACAGACTCACTGTGTAGGAGGAGTGGCAAACCCCCTACAGCAACATATGACCCAAACGACAGAGACTGAGAGATGGGCACTCCGCCTGCAGGTGCACCATTTACATTTTTACAAACCCAAAATACTGTAAAATACCACAAAATACCATGATGGTAGTACAGTGTGCGATTTTGTGGTATTTAGGAGTGTTAGGGCTATAGTTTCCTTGTTTGAATTTTAATCATCCAGTTTTTATGGAATCTTTGTATAAAACCCAATTTCTGTACAAGTCCCAACCAAACCTGTACCGAGGAATCTTTAACCCATTCCCATTCAGGTCAGGAGAAAAAAGAAGTATCCAAAGTGCTCTTCGGCAATATACTGTATCAGTTGGTTAAAGCCACAGTAGGTCACTGAATTTCTTTTTCACGCAGTAGGGACTATTGGATCTTGTAGTGTTGAGAGCAGACGTGATAAAGTCAAGGCTAAGCAAACGACAATCTCATGCTTCAACATTTCCTTCCATAACATCCCTGGTGATCTCCTTGTTTCATCGATATTCCTGCAAAGCATTGTTAGTTAGAAATACACAGCAAGTTTCCTACTCACGGTGTAACCTTATCCAGAGCTTAAGCTACTCATGTGTACTCTTAGTTATACTTCAAGCAGGTACCCCATGATGCAGTATGAGCAGTTCTAAAACTAAGTACTTAAAGTTACACATATTGTCACTTGGGTGGATGCAGTTTTGGTTTACTAGCAGTACCCTTCCTATAGTTTACTCTGCAGTTGCCTGCTAGGTGACTGACAGGTATCCATGTAAGCCACCAGGTAGAGTACCTATGCAGCTACTCTGGGAGTACCTTCACAGGTCTCCCCTACTGGCTACCTAGTAGGCAACACTTTGGACCTAAAAGGGCGCTCCAACATTTCATTGTTGTTTACGACTTTCTGATCATTTTTCAAGCTTAGTAACATCAATATTTGAGTTGAGCATCACTAAAAACCCCTATATGTGGCATTTTGTGTAAAAACATATAACATATGTTGGACCAAAATGTTAAATGAATGGAAAAATTACTAAAATAATCACACAGAGCTCAAAGATCATTGGGCATGGGAAGTACCCATGAGGTTTACTCCTGCATGGGGTGACCAGTGGTCAAGCTACTGCGTGTGTACCTAGGTAGATGATTAACCCCACTTTTACGGCCGGCAACATCGTACCCATGCGGGTGGTAACTCTGTGGCTACTTAACAGGTGCTTCAAAGGTACTCCCATGAAGAAATTGGTTGTGTATTTATGTGAATTAGATGTAAACATAGAAGACATTTAGGGGTTTTCATGTCATTTATCATAATTTCAAACTTAACTCTAAAAAGAATTCTACAAACATGGCAATCACACGCCTGTTTAAACCAATCTTTGTTTGTATCATTCTTTTTTCAGCGCTCTTATTTTAGGACAATCTTGATGTATGGCTTTCATTTTGTGGTATGGTTCCTCTGTGTGCAAGGCATACGTGACACACAGTGTGGCTTTAAGCTACTCACAAGGGAGGCTGGACAAAGGTTATTTACTGCATTGCATGTTAATAGATGGTAGGTACTTGTACCTGGTATATGATGCAACCGAAAACTTTTATTAGAACCACAATCTGTTCATTTCAAATTTGATATGGCCAATTGGGTCATAATTTGGAGTGTGGCATCATATTAAGTATAGTCGTTCGCTGTGAAAACAAAAATTAACAAATTTCAAGAGCGACCTTTCCTAAACTGGGCATGAATGACTCTGCACAGTCAGAAATGATAGGCTTATGGAATCTTAACCTTATGCATCATAATCCTAACTGTTACCACAACTATACCCCAAGGGGTACTCAATATAAATGACCATACAGCAGACATGAGATTTTTCAGGTTTTTGCCAGAATTCAGGCTTTTTGTTGTACAGATTTACGCAATTTTGTTTATTTTCAGCCTGTTTTAGAACTATTTTGGTCATTTTCATACTGTTTTTCAAGCTTTGTGTCAAAAAGGGATTCTTATGGCTGATACAGGGACTTGCTGCAAAATAATATGGTCTTATTTTCAACCGTCTGGTATATGAATGACCCTTTTTTCATGCCAATTTTAGTATAGCAACGGGTCGCTTTTTCAAAATTTTCTCTATTGAGTTGGAGATTTAATACAATTTCCTCAATCCGAAGCCAAAATTTTCTCAAAATTGTTGGAAAATTAATCCAATTTCCTCAATCTGAAGCCGAAATTTTCCAAAGTTGTTAAAAAGGAGTAAGCATGGTCCGGCAGTTTAGGTGTTTGCCTCTGTTGGACAAGGCCAGTGGATCAATTCACAGCTGGATTACTTGTTGAGATTAATTTGGATTCCTGTAATTCTGGGATTAATACATTCAATTGGACTGATTTAGATCCAGAATTCCCACCTCCCCATTGCTTACTTGAATGGCACGGTACAAAAGTGCCTCCTTACAGTCACACTGTAAGTGTAAATCTCAGCCAGCCCTGGGCTTCAAGGAAGAACAGAGTATAACTTTAATTGAATCACCCATGTTAAAAATGGCATATTTGTGTTAATGTTGGTCCAAAATCTGCATCTCTGGTATAGATATGGGTCCTTTTTTCAGCAAAATATGGTATAGATATGGGCCCTACTTTCAGATTCACATCCTTACCCAAACTTGAGAAATCCCCCACCCAGGCTATAACCATAAACCCTAACACACACATCCCAAATATTGGTACTAAATAATACTAAACCTAATTTTAAACACTTGAACATACATTGAACCAAGAATGCCATTACCAACTCTGCATTGACACATTCCAAATATTGTTTGAAAACATCACTTGTAGCTTGGATTATGTTTGTTTGCTTTTTAACATCCTCAGGGCTTTTGATGTAGAGCTTTTATTTATAGCACAAAAACTGAAGATTCCTAGGGAGAAGGGCCCAGGAACGGCAGGAAATGTAGAAGGCATAAGGAGTAGGGGAAGAAAAAAAAAAACTCCCCTACCCTACAAAAAAAAACAAAAAACAAAAAAAAAAAAAAAAAAAAAAACCCCCCCCCAATAAAAAAAAAAAAAAACCCCCCCAGCAAAAAAAAAACCAACGAAAAAAAATACAAAAAAAGGTCACGACAAGGTCATCAGGGGTCATCAAGGTCAAAGGAGGGCAAATGGGGTAAAATTTTGTGTATCCAGACGAAATTTGGTGGGCGAGGTCGATTGTATGCCTAAAATTTTAAGGTCATGTCAAGGTCATCAGGGGTCAATCAGGGACAAAGGAACTGCAAAACCTAGGGGTCTTCAAGGCCAGGTGATCGCGAAAACCAGGGTGATCGCGAAACCAGGTGATGGCGAAACCCGGGAACCGCTTAGTGTAATGGATTTCAGGAAGTCAACCATGCTGACAGAGGGGGTCATCAGCAAATGACGATGCTATTGGATGCAGTATGTTAATTTTGAAGAACCACTGGTAACATGGTTGAATCCCTTTCAACAATGCCAGCTAAACATTTTCCCCATGCAGCAAAAAAAAACAAAAAACAAGTGAGCTGCATCTGTAGCATGCTTCTAGAACTACATGGCCGTTTTCTTACAGTGTGGGAGCCTATTACAGCAGCTACTGCACAAGTATACGCGGGCTATGTGCGAGGCAGTAGCGCAAGAATAGGACTTCGAAAGTAAATAGTTATTAGGATACAGTGAGTGGCTATCTGCAGTACCTACAACAATGGCTACCTTTAGTTGCCCACTAGGTGGAGAGAAGGTGAACATGGTGTAGACGAGACCGAGTAGACATCCGATACTCATTTAGCTACCTCGCAGTACATGACACCATTTTAATATTTTTTAATTTTAAATTAAAATTAATGGGACAAAATGAGGGCGCTATACAACCTGTTGGGTCTTTCTGTTTTTTTTAGAATGTTTTTATAATTTTTTAGGAAATTTATTAATAAATTTGAATCAGGCATCCTCAAAAACTCCCTTATTCCTGCCCACATTAATAAAAAACTGCAAAATATCAAGCCAAAAAAATATCTAAAACAAAAATGGCTGTGAGAAAACCGCGAGCGATGAAGCCGTGTAACTAAACCACGTAGCTTACTTTGCGACGGTGCAGACAGCCACTGTGTGTACTTTATCTTCTATGTGGCAAAACTACACAGAATCCTGGGCATCGAGTGTACGTCAATTGGTGTAGACTGCAGGGTAAACTACCTGAAGAAATGGGGAAGTGTAGGGCAAACATTTACATGTGTCACAATGACTACAAAGGCATCGGCAACATACAGGTTACAACAGGTTGTCAATTCTGATAAAAACTAAAGTTCAGTTTACACCATGTCAGCATTCGTAATTAATGACTCCTCTTTTTCTTATAGGATCTAAAAGAGGTGCAGTCTTTAGATTGGATACAGATGGGGCAAGGATATTCTGCTAATTCCGTCTACGCTATGTCTTAGGGCGTTGGAGAATACCACCAAGAATATAACAGGAAAAATATTACATTGATTTTGTAATGTTAATTTTATATTTCTATGATACAACTTAAAGCCATATGTAAAGGATAACAATCATGAAAACAAAAATTGAGTCACAACCATTATACATGCAAGCTTAATATCTCGACCAAATAATCTATATGGATCTTTTCAATCACATCTGTGCGGCTTTTCAATCAGGGATTATTGGAACCAATCCAAATAATGGTATTGTACTGGTTATGGATTGTAAAGCATGTCCAATGGGTAGTAGTCTTATGGGTAGTAAGTAAATTTTGGAAGTGGAAAAGACCCATTTCCACTTGGGTTTTTGTGTCGCCTGTCTAAAGGTAGAAGACACATAGGGATCACTTTGTCCACTGTTGATGTTTGTTGTTGTTGATGTCTGTTGTGAAAAGGGTTAACATTTGCCTGAAATATCCACATACTTGGATGGATTTAAACCAAACTTGGGTCACAGGTGCAGCTTGGCATCCCCCATTTGTTGATGAGTCAAATGTCACATGCCAAGGTCAAAGGTCATGTGAGGTCAAGTTGTAAAATAGGCTGAAAATGTAAAATTGACCTCATTTGAAAAGTTGAAGTTCAATTGGAACCAAACTTGGTTTATGGAGTTAACATGCAAATCCTCATTGTCTATGAGGTCAAAGGTCATAGATCATGTGAGGCCTATCATTCACAAACCGCGATGGCAGGGGCGACACAAGCGGTCTGAGGACCGATGTATTTTATTTACTACTTTCTGTATATCCTCATCCCCAGAGACAAAGTCCAGCGAGGTATAACAAAACAAATACTGCAATGGTTTTATCGGGGAAGTAGGGCATCAATAACTCCTGTGGTATTGGCATCCCTTTCCGTGTAGTAAATTACGACCTTTAGATTCCAGGTTTATGCGGGTGCAGATGTATGAGACAATGCCTAACTTTCCACACAAGAAGCAAGATGTGGAAAGTTAGGCAATATGTCTCACCGCATAAACCTGAAATCTAAAGGTTGTTAATACTTCAGGGGAAAATAGATTGTCCTATTTCCTCTTCAGCCTGTGACAGCAGTGCTATTTTCCATTCAAAGTTTAGGGAAGAGGAGGTGAAAGTGTCCTGTGATAACTACTACTACTAAACCAAAGTTTTAAATCCGGTTTTATCCCCGTCAACGGGGGTGGCCGGATTCGCCTCACATTCACAGCAACCGCCCTTACTCCTTCCTTCCATTTCACCTGATTCAATGCATCCTCCATCCTCAACCCAACCCTCCTACTCCTCTCCTCTTGATATTGAGTTAATCTAACTTTTGAAATTTTTAAAAGTTCTGGCATTGATAAATATCCTGCATTCAAGCATTTAGCATAAATAACTTTGTTCAGAAGTTGCTACAAGGTTATCTCAAGCACATGGACCATTCTTCAGATCGACATGCTAAATTTGAGATTGAAAAGTGCACTGCTGCTCCATATCGTCAGGTGAGTGTAACAAGGTCGTAAGTGTAATAGCTGCCATGCGGTACATCTATGTGCTGCCATGTATTATGATAAACTCAATTTGTCTTTCCTTGAGTGGTTCTTCGAGTGACTGGTTCTGAAAGTGACACAGTCACCTGAAGAACCATTTCAAGAGCCACTGACCAAAGACATGGCATAATCGTATGTTTGATGGTAATTTCTAACAAATGGCAGCTATTGCACTTACAACCTTGTTACACTCACACAGCGATATATAATAGGCTTCATTTTACAAACCAGTGAACTAATTCTGATGAAAATATTACAGAAAGGAACAAAATAAATGGGCTTTACAATTCTGTAAAAGAAATTACATATGCACAAGGATTTTAGGCAATTGTCTGAATTCAGAATTTACACAAATTTCTGCACATTTAATTATTTTCAACCATTTTTAGATGCTTTTAGCCCAAATTTATGCACTTCAAGCTGTTCAGGCTTTACTCTAAAGTCCCTCTTACATCCCTGCATATGTGCTTTTAATTTGGAAATTTGGTTCTACTTCAGAGGGATATTTTTTAAGACATCTGTACTGTACATGTAATCAAAAAGGGCCCTGGGTTCAAATCCCACCCGAATTTGCGACTTTTCTTGTTCCCCTCTTCCCTCTCTCCTTCAGTCCCTCCCTGGAGATGTGGGGTTAGGGTTAATATAATGCACATCCTTGCAAAGTGGCATTCTGGTCCTTGGGGGTGTGGGGATAATTCAAATGTGGAAATTTAAATTACTCTTTGATGCCTGTATTATAATTTTACTTAAAACCAACTTTTAGGAATTTATGTTAAGTGGTATTTTTTGACAATCAGCAAATTGGCTGGTGCTTATATCTTGGCACCTACTTTGTGTCATGTACTTTTACTCTGTTCATGGAATTAAACACATGACACAGAAGCACACAATATAGTGTAACATAATAAAGCATATGATATTGAATTCAGAGTGGTTCATCACAAATCAACAAGGATGCATCCATGCGTCCACATATCTTTATCCCGTAATGGCGAGCCGCCCTCGCTTGATAAAAATATGTGGACGCATTGGATGCAGAGTGGTTGATTTGTGATGAACCACTCTGTAACATGTTTGAATCCCTTTCAACAACAAAAATCCTAATGAAGAACATAATTATTCTAACTTAATAACACTAATATGTTCCCAGTTTGACAAAAATCTTTCCTTGCAGGGGCGTAACCAGACCTGAGCCTCCGGGGGGGCAAGACTCAAGAAGCTTCCCGATTTTTCAGGCGCCAATTTTTCCGGCTCGCTGCGCTCGCCGGGTAGACCCAAATTTTTTTCCAGTCGGTTCAAAATTCTGAAGGGGGGGCATTCAGAGGCTACCGTCCACCTCCACTTTCTCTTATTCCATCTTTTTTTCTCTTCCCTCTTTCCCTCTTTTTTCCCTTTCTTCTTCTCTTTCCCTCTTCTCTTTCCCTTTTTTCCCTTTCTTCTTCTCTTTCCCTCTTCTCTTTCCCTTTTTTCCCTTTCTTCTTCTCTTTCCCTCTTTTTTCTTCCTCTTTTTCTCTTCCTTCTCCCTTTTTTTCCTTCCCATTCCCATTTTTGGCTCCCCTTCCCGATTTTGTTGTGTCAGGGGGCCCGGCCCCCCACTGGTTACGCCACTGTTTCCTTGTAATATTTTAGCAAAATCTAAAGCAAAACGATAGTTTTGGTTTGTTTGTTGCTTTGTAGTTTGCACCTGGTGTCCTTGCGCGTACTCCCAAGTTCTAACGTGACGAACAGCGCGTCGACTTAGGCATACCACGTAAACGCACTTCTGTGAACACTGCGCAGGGCATGACGCGCTAATTTGCATATCAACTGTGGATTGATAACGAATCAACAACGGTAGGCTCCTGTACAAGGAGATACGATGAGTTGTTGAAAACAGAATAAAGCACGATACAGAGTAGGGAGAAGGGTATAATGTAATTATGCCAAAAGCGTGTACATGTGGGAATTTCTAAAACAATGAGAACTTCATAAGTCATAAACAAATTGTCTTAGAACTGATGATTTCCATGCAAACAGAATATAATTACAAATGACTTTTTTTGCCCATGCAAACGGAACTATATAATGATTTTTTTGCATGGAAGTGAATGGGCTTTGCACAGAGTCACTTAATGTCATTAAGGTGTATTTTTGAAACTATGATTGGTGCATTTTAGGATAAGTTTAAGAAACCCCCTGATTTTCAATCATGTTTTGGTGATTGATAAATTGATGATATAAATTGATATAATAAATAAACATGTTTTTGTGGAACATAACCATATTTTGAAGTGGTGCTAATATAAATGTCATTCCATTAGGATTAATATGTGATCAAACTTATTTTTATATTTTTATTTTTTTTTTTTTTTTAAATGTGGACTTCGGTTCTTTAATCTATCTGTGATTTGGGGTACTTACTAGTACCCCAAGTACGTATAAGTACTTATTAGTGGTTTTGTTAATTTCTCATAAGAATGAGGTCATATAAATTCTGATTTTTGCACTCATGTTAAGCTTTCTATCAAAAATATCCCCATGTGAAAGAGAATCATTTCTTTGGTACAAAAATTTTGAAATTTTGCATTGTCATAAGGGTAAATGAGTAAAATAGTAGCGGACACCAAAATTTCAATCATTTCAATCACCTGTAAAATCTGGCGATTAGCAATTGGGCCATGGCTCTTTAATTGCGTGTAGCATCACAACAAATTATTATAACTGTTCTGTGTGAAAACAGACATTGAAATAATTCAAAGCAGTTGCCCGAAAGAGTGCAGATTTCATTTTTGTGTCACCTGCCTAAAGGCAGAAAGGCACATATGGAACACTTTGTCCACTGTTGTCTGTAATATCCGCATACTTCGATGGATTTAAACGGTAGACGTTTCATATAGAAGTCCATTGATGCAAATGAGGTATTACAATTGATTCCGTCATGTGCTGTATGACGTTGTGCAGTAGTGCTTGATGGAATGAATGGCAATACCTCATTTGCATCAATGGGACTTCTATATGAAACGTCTACCATTTAAACCATACCTGAGTCATAGGTGAAACATGCAATCCCTCATTTGTTGGGGTCAAAGGTCACATATCAAGGTCAAAGGTCATGTGAGGTCAAGTTGGGTGAAAATGTAAAATTGACCTTGATTGAAAAGTTCAATTGGAACCAAACTTCGTTTATGGACATTACACAGAAACCCTCATTTGTTTATGAGGTCAAAGGTCTCATATCAAGGTCAAACATCATATAAGGCCTATCATTCACAAACCACGACACTAGTGGTCCGAGGACCTTGATGTGTTTTTTTTTATGCCCCTGGTTGCTTTAGCCAGAAGGGGATATGTGAAAGCAGATTCTGCGATCGTTGCAGGCGTAACTAGACATCTAGCCAAGGGTGGGCAAGGACCTGAAGATTTTTCCCTGGCCTGAAGATTTCCCCTTTTTTTTCTCCCTTGCCTTCAAAATTTCTCCCCAAATGTTTCCAAGGGTGAGTGAGTTACCCACATTGCCCACCCCTAGTGTGGTCCATGCCAAGAAAAAGTGAGGAACTTGGAACCACATTCCTGGGAAATTTTGCTATTTGGAGGGACATCTTCTTTTCCTTTAAATAAAGAAATATATAACCATATTGTTACAAAAAAAATTCCCTGGGGCATGAATTTTTCAAAAAGGGAATTTATTACAGGTCATTTTATCCAGTTTAAAGGTGCAACGAGAGATTTCAAGTTGTCCATATTTTCTGGGATATGTAGTGATTTCATATAGATTAAACGTGCGATAGATTCCCTACCTTTTATTTGGCTGCAGAAATAACTTAAAATGAAAACAAAAGGTGATTTGTATATGCTTATATTTCAATAGAAAACATAGGCTGAATTTCGTATTTGCTCCTATACGAAATTAGAAATTTCACATTTTTTTGTACCAAAGAAACAGTTTAATCCTTTCATGTGGGGATATTTTGATAGAAAGCTTTACACCAGTGCAAAAATCAGAATTTTCACATTTTAGGGACACCTCTCGTTGCACCATTAAGGTCAGGATTTGATACCATGTATGGCATTAATTTGGTATTTTTAGGAACATTTGGATAAAACAAATTGAGGGGGCATTTATTAGAGGGGGAGTTTATTATAGACGATACGGTATGAATGGAAGGGAAATTTTGCAATCTTTGAGCACAATTTTGATTGTGTTGCTGGGAAATTTGGATTTTGTTTTTCAACCAGGCTTCGAATTACCCAGTGCACACATGCACAGGTGCATGTAGCTTTCTCTCTGTGCATGTAACTTTTGTATCCTGCATGCACATGTGCATGTAAATTTAAACTTTGTGAATTCATAAACTATTTATGCAATTTTATGCTGAAATGATAAAATTTGAGCCTACTGTCAATAGTCTAAACATACCAGAGTTCAGTGGCGTAACCAGCGGGGTGGCAGAGGGGGCAGACTGCCCCCCCGGACAACGAAAATGGGGACGGAGAAGCTAAAAAATGGGACGAGAAGAAGGTAGAGAAGGGGGGAAAAATGGGTCTACCGGCGAGCGAAGCGAGCCGGAGAAAAAATGGGGAAACTTCTTGAGTTTTGCCCCCGCGGAGGCTCAGGTCTGGTTACGCGCCTGCCAGAGTCTGATATGAATAAAGGTTAGCAGTAGCACCAATCCATGTTTACATTAGCCTGTACATGTAACTTTTACATTGTGCATGTAAATTTTTAAGTTAAATGCACCAGTGCATGTAATTCTAAAATTGTAATTCGAAGCCTGTTTTCAACCCTGACATCATTTATCTTGTGCATTGGTTTTCTTGTGTGTGTGTGTGTGGAATTACATTTCTGTTTGTTATTTAGAAATCTGGTGGACTTGAAATAAAGAAATTATGTATTGGAATAAGACCAAATATTCGCAAAAGATTCACTTCTCTGTAATCATATGTCATAAGATGCAATGTATCCCAGGTTAAAATATTGTCAACCAGGAGGTAGAAGTACATTGAATAATGTTGTCATGTTTTTCTGAAAGCTGATGTTGCCCAATTTACTATGGACCTCTCTACTTAAATTTGTCTAGTTACCCATTGGTGAATCAAGAGGGTGTTGGTAGTTTCTTCATACAAGCAATTCTTCCAATACAATTTTTGCATTGGTTGTCAACTGATTTATAGTGACAAAAAGTACTTAAAGCTGACTCAGAGATTTCCTGAGGAGGGGGCGCCTATTTTTCAAAAAAACAAAATATGTTTGTTGGCATATGACATAATGGCCTTGTCCATATAACGAAGCACTGTGAAATAGCTAGCTCAAATCGACAGTCCTTCAATATAGAAAATCAAACTTTGTTATAAAAATCGGATCCGGAATTTTTTGTTATACACAGGACTATGGCACGTAAGATTGTACATAATGTTTATTGCATGAACGAAAATCGGATCAATCTCAAACTTTGGATTCAGCAGTTAGGTGACTATCTTCGTCTAGGGACTATTTTATTAGTACACAAAAAAATATATTTTGAAAATCTCTGAATCAGCCTTTAAATTGACAGAAACTCTTTCCCAATCTTGCAAATACTTTTTGTACACTAAAGTTATGTGACAACCAGTGCAAAAAAACACCGTGTATTGGAAGAAAGAAGAAATGCATTGGGACGGGACCATATTCATTCTCTGGTTCTATGTTATTGTAGTATGTTGAATTTTATGTGCTCAAGAAATGGTTGGTGTTTGGAAACCATTTGCTTGTAAAACTACGAAGCATAAGAATTCAGTTAATAAATTGAATATCTTTGCAATGCATTAAATTATTAACTGTTTTCATTTGTGTTGTATTTTGTTAGTAACTAGTATTTGGTGTCATCAATTGCTTTCGATTGTTCACAAGTAGGAGTTCAGTGGAGGCAATACCTACGGTTGCTGCATTGCAGACGTTATTTACGTACTTCTAAAGGTGCATTTCGGTGATTCCAGCACCGGTTTATTAATTGGGCCCGAAGATTTATCCATGTGTAAAGCTTATTCACAAATATAGTTGGTCCCGATCTTGCGGTTTTGTGTTATGAGCAATGGTTTGTTTCCCACGGCCAACTGTGTGTAATTTCTGTCCGTTACGACAGAAAACAAGATTGCGAATTTCTACAGATTTACAACCCGAATTTGCAGTAAGATTGGGTAAACGCCGAGTTACTAGGCCTAACGTTCAGATGATATAAAAATCTCAACTTTTTAGGTAAGACCTGGGATGAGGTTGTGGATCATGAAATGCCCTTTAAACTACTCATTTTCGCCTAGCTAGAGGATTGCACCGTAGCCATGATAAAGTTATAAACTAGGGAAATATCCTATTTCTACTCGTACTGAAACGTGCAACACTAGTCCATTGCGGAAAAAGCAACTAGTGATAATTCCCCCCACAAATAACCCACAATGTCATTTATACCCCACAATTGATTAGCTCTTGTTATAAGTACCCCCACCCATCGTACATCAAGTGCTAGTATATGGCACTGCATGATACAAGTACCAACACTCCCAATTAAAAAAAAAAAAGTGGCACAAATTATTTTGGAATTGATTTTTGTTATTATTTCTGTACAACAAAGAAATGAATGGTGTAAAAAAAAAAAGGGGGGTTCAATATGCAATATATAGGTATGGGTCCGGTCTCCTCATTCTCTTGATAAACAAATAAGTAGCAAAACCCTTCTTTGTATTGGCACTTGGGTCATACTCTTAGGAAGTTCAAAATTTGACAAATATTACAAAAGATATTGGCTTGATTTGACAGGTTATATTACCCTTCAAAATTTTGGTTGGTTAAAATATATTTTCTCAATTTGATTGAAAAAAGACTTTATAACGGGAAAAAAGGAAAAAAGCACTTGTTTACTTAAATCAAAGAGAGAAAATGGGGGCTTACCAAGCAGTTGTTTTGCTAAAATGCACTGTTAGTTGCACATAGGGGAAAGTGGGGAATTCCCCAAGGTGCTAAATTAGCAATTGTTTATGTTTTGAGATCAAACATTGCAGAACCTAGGGGACTTCCACCACAAAGTTATATATTGAGTGATTGTAATCTCGGGGTGGATGAGGTATGACATTCATTGGTCAGTAGTGTAAGGTTATGTTTATAGGAGTGGAGGATTGTAATGATGTTAATGATTATTGTTAGAAAGGGGAAAATCTATTGTGCAGTAGTTAATTGGAGTGTTTCCGTGCCTAGACGGCTAACACCGGGGTTCCGTAGCCGTATACGATATATAAACCAAACGGCTTGTGGTTAGGAGCGTATACGGCTACGGAGGTGTCCACATGGATCGGTTTTAAATAGGCCGGACACAGTCAGGCTGACGAAGATTAATGTACGACCGTGAGTGCAACAGAGGATTTCCCCGGGGAAATAAATTTCACATATCATATTCAACTGTCTCTAAAAAAATTAAAAGTTATAGACCCTACTGATTTTTGCCTGTGATGTAAAGCTTTCCATAAAAAAAAAAAAATATCCCCATCTAGAAGTATGAAGCTGAGAAGCAATGTTTCTTTGTTTCAAAAATTGTGCAATTCTAATTTCGCTGGAAGCAAAACAAATACGGAATTCAGCATGTTTTCAACATTGAAATATAAAGCAATTTAGAATTAGGATCGTGCGCGGCGTTTTTTGGGACTTACCACCGGATCCCTAGCCTATCAATTGGCACCAAAAATAATTAACCACAATAGATCCTTTATAGAAAATCTGTGGGCAATTGCAACTCCCCTCCATTGAATGTGTTATAAAAAATGACTGTTTGGCGAGGGCTAATTTTTAAAAATGTAGGGCCGTATACAATTTGGGCGACTTATGACCCAAAGTTCCTGGGGAAGGAAAGGGTTTTAAAATCAAGAGCAATGGACATTTTTTAACATGAAAACGCCTTAAAGCTTTTAAAACACTATACCATTTGCCGGCCGTTTAGGAAGAATAAACACCAATGTGTTTAGAAGTAAAGTTAAAAACCATATTAAATATGAATGCAAAAGGCATTAAAGCTTAACACTATAGTGTTCAAAATAAACACCAAAACGGCGTTTATTTTAGTAATCTAAAAACACTTAGGAAATATTGTTTTTAAACGCGTTAAGGCGTTCACGTTTAGAAATTCACATTGCTCGATTTAAAAAGGGGAAAAACACGCTGAATTTCAATGCTTTTTGAGTGATTTATATGGAGGTTGCAGGGGTACAAGGAAATACCCACTTTTGACCCAAAAAGTTGGTATTTTATTTTGTTGTTCGTTAACCGCGTTTAGGTGTTAATAACTGTTACAAAAAACCTAAAACTTAACTTAATTTTAAAGTGTACATGTACGGTTCTCGTTTGGAGGAAATGTTTTAACTTAGAACAGACAAAATAGTCATGACTCATATTCTAATATTTGATATTTTGGACATTTCTTTAAAAATGGGGAAAAACATGCTGAATTTCAATGCTTTTTAAGCGATGTATAGAGCGCAGTGGTCTAAGACAATACACACCTTTGACCAAAAAAGTTGGGAATTTTTATTTTGTTGTTTTCGTTTTAAACGCGTCTAGGTGTTTTAAAAAACTGTTACAAAACCTAAAAACTTTTAATTTTCAGTGTTGTGCCTCTATTTGGAGCTCTTTTTGAAGCAACGATTTATTACTTATTAAAGAAAAATAGAAAATGCAATTTCAATAAGGACTTTAAGGTGGAATAAACCCTTCAGAGGCTAAAAAAAATCTTCAAATTGAAACTGAGGAAGAAGAAATTACAATATTGCTTTGTGTTGACGACAATCGGAGCTTCCGTTCAACAGTATATGACAATGTAAACATCGCAAACTGAACATCGTTATCATATTTTATTATGATTTTATTGTTTCTCAAGCTGCGATATTTATTTTTTTCCACTTAAAAAATTATATCTCAAAAGTAAATAAGAGGGAGATGGATAAAAAGCAAATTAACAACTACTTATTGGACTATGAATGAGAGATATGCCATTGCCAGGAGGAACTTGATTTAAGGGGGATCCTTTGATGCACATTTGGCAAAATATTATTTTTGTCCTTTCTTGACGAATGACTCCCATTACCAGTCCTAAGGGCTAGGAATTATTCTGTTAATGCAAGTCCAATTAGTATGTTTAATTGCGTTTTATCCCATCTCTCTTAAGATCAAATCGTTTTGAGAAATCCTTGCTACGGGGATGACATGTCGTAAAATCAAAGCTATGACTTTTTGGAAGTTGATTTTTTTTAAAATAAGTGGAAAAATGAAAAATTAAATGTTAACATTTTCGATCATAACTTTTGAACGGAAAGCTCCGATTTGTCGTCTTCAAACACAAAGAAACAGGAAAGTAATTCCGTTAGTTTCAATATGTAGTTTATAATGTTTAGCCCGCTGAAGGGTATCACCTTAATTATTAAATGTCTATACAGAGCAACGGATTATCAATAAAACAGAGACGATATAAACCTAACTAGATATCGCGCCCTCACCTCAGATAGATAAAACAAAAAAAATAATATAAAGTAGAAAGGAATAAAAAGAATCAAAAATAATAATTAAAAAAGGACAAATTTAAAAAAAATAATGATAATTAAACACTTATATAAAATAAAGAAAATAAAACAGTACATAATAAAAAATCTGTCTTCCGACCGACCTGTTCTCTGCAGACGGGAAAGCGACCTACCTTAAATTTTCACAAGTCTAGAATTTGTTTTCTTTCAGGATTTTACCAACAATTGTAAAGTACTCCAAACTAGCGTCTTCAAACCGTTTCACGTATTTTTAACACTAACAAATGGAAGTTTTAAAAATCCTTTACAAACTTTTTAAAAAACGGTTTTGCGACAGACCCGAGGACAGATCGATATATTAGCTGAAACTGAGTTGTTGACGGTGACAAAAAGTACTTTGCTATGTAAGGAAGGAATTCTTTTATCCCAATCAGTTTTGAACCCTATGAATAGAAATATGGAATACTGTTAATCATAACCTTCACACAAAAACACGAACCTCACACCACTTACCACGGATGCGGCTTGGAAAGGAATTTTGGTCGACCATACAAATTGCAAAGAGACGCCAAGAAAATACAGGAGAAAAAACGGGATTTGTATTGGCTAAAATGGCTTTTTAAAATGAGGCCAGACTCTGGGATAATTAATTTTGGACTTGATGGAAACACCTACACATAACTCTTTAAATACACTCTAACTATATTATGTAGTGTCTTTTGTTAAGAGCTAAAGACGTTATTCTTTCTTTGAAATCTCCCCAAATTTGTATTTTTACAAGCTGGAATACATCGGCTATTTACGAGATTCACCAAATATCCAAAACTGATTCAAAATAATATGAACAGTATATTCATTAACATATTTTTAGATAAATAAATCATGATTAAAGGTTAATGAACGATCCAAAGATAACACATCGATTCACTCTATTGAGGAATGATTGTATTGCAATTAGAAAGCATTATAGCAGTAACAACACCATACAGTCGTGGTTTTTGAGCGATACATGACTTCAAGGCAATTACTTTGTATCTCAATACAGTGCAAGTCAAATTCTTTGATGAAAACGAAGAGGACGTAAAATTGTTTCAAACAATTTCATTTGATCTGTGTCGTTGTGTTGTCTTAATAACATCAATTGTTTTCGAACAGGAGGAAAAAACCTGACATAGTTTGGAAGTCGAATTGCTAAGACAAACATCCTCGTTCACCGGCTTGCGCCCTCTTGCAACATTGTTATATAGTACGATTGTCTTTAAAGATGGTGCGTACGGCTAACGAAACACTTCCGAGGCTATTTTTTACCGTATACGGCTCACCGAACCTGGGGTGAGTAGCCGTATAAGGCTACCGAAACACACTCGTAGTTAAAAACTATCACTGGAAGGACTCTCGGCCAGCAAGTTTTGAATATCAGGAGCTGAAACAGAGTTCTGGAGCTATACAGTATAATTCTAGCTAGTTTTACTCTACAATAAGTGATTGAGTCTAATTCTAGTGCCGGATGTAATATTTTGGATGCGCCGGAGCTTGATAGCTACATTGTCTACTGTAGTCTTTTAAGCCAAAGAGCTTCAGTGTTGGAATAAAATGGATTCTAGTGTGTGGGTCCATATGAGGACATAGCGACAGACTGATGTGGTATATTACCTGATTGTATTATTTGGACCATTGTGTCGAGGGAAAGGCCGTCGTCTTAACTGAATGGGGACAAAGATTACATGTGAAGGACTGAGAGATTCCCATGGACATATTACTGAGTTTTGTATGAAATACTGTCGCTGTCCATTTTGGAGTCTTGCGCTGAGAGGCCATAGCATCGTTGAAATGCAACGCATCTTTTAACATTAAGTATCAGTGATATAATTGTGTTGTGTTAAATTGGTATAATTTTGAGTTAGTATGTTTTGGAATACCAAATTTCTTGAACCAAATCCAAAGTAAAGTCATTTAAAACTGTTTATTATATATTAATCAGACACTTGTGCACAAGGCTAAATTTATTTTGTGTTGAAAGGTTCATTTCGCCTTAGGCGTACACGAGAAGTCATACACAACAGCGATAATCTTACAAAGACGGTTTGTGGTGTTTTTAATTTAATGAAAGGAGGGGGGAATAGCTATTTTACTTGTAAATTTTGCTTATATTGTGAGAAATTTTGTAGTAGAATTAAACTAGAATTTTTCGCGGTTCTCGCTTCGCGCCTCGCTAATATTCAAAGAATATACGCTGTGGGACGCCCCCATGACCTTTGACCCTGGCACAGAGATTGCACCAATCCCCATATCCCAACAACTTTGCTACCTATCCTACCATGGGGAAAAATGTACAGTCCCCAGTGGTACAGTCGCTAGAATGAGCATAAAGGATTGTCCTGCGATAAACCAAAGCTGTTTGGTTTTTCATTTGAGCATTTTGTTGAGACTGATGACAAACCTTATGGGTGCAACGGTTTAAAAAAAATGTAGTAACGTCCACTTTTTGGGATTATGGTAAAAAGTGGCAATTTTACCTGTATTTTTGGGAGGGAGCGGGGGGGGTAGGTCATGCCAACCTAACAGTAACAGAACAACATCAACGACATGGCGTAACCCGAGTGCTAGTCTCATTCAAAGACTTAACGGAAGGAGGGCACTCTTATGCATATCGAACGGTCACACACAGACCGTTAGGCTTGGTCTGATCACGAATATGTCCGTTCAAATTGCGCTCAGTGTTTTGCAGCGAGGTTAATCCACTAACCTCTACGGATTTTGACATCAATATTTTTTTTTAATTATCATGATACCCGTCATGATATTACTAAGATATTTTGAACGAAGGTTTAAGAGCTGATATTGTTATGTCACTGAGACAGACTGCCATAGTAAATGCACATATCTTTTCCCCAAATTACCGTTTGGAAATGCCCAAATCGAGCAGATCGTGTCCTACCCCCCCCCCCTGGGAGGGAGGTTAAAATCTGACTTGACTACTCAAGATTTTAAGAATCTTACCTTATTCATTATTTATTTAACTGTTTTTTTCCTCTATTTTTTTTTGGTCAAATCTAATAATTGTAATTTTGGTCAGCACCCTTATTTTTTCCCCGTGTGTTTATAATTTACGATTGTATGTTTATACCTTTTTCAAACTAAGTTTCATAATTATGTTGTTTATGTGTAACTTACGCATGGGTGCCACTAATTACACGCCCTGCGTTTTAAGTGGCATCCACATCTCTTGCATATTGAACATTATTTATATCTAAATCAGTCTTTTGTTCTATTAAATTTCATGTTCATATTTTATATTTGTTTCAATATTTATATTTACTGTATGTGCAATGAGATGGAAATAAACCTGAACCTGAACCTGAACCTAAATAGCCATTTAATGTGTCCAATGTCTCAGCTACATTAAGAATATAAATAGTTGAATTATCATAGACAATTTTAACCAAGTTTCTCTCTCATGGTTAAAGAGTGAACATTTCACTCCATAAAAGAGTGAAATTCGTAAAATTAACTCCCAAAAGAGTGAAAATCACTCCAAAAGCCAAGGATTGGAGGATTTTGATGTCACTTGGAATGATCAGTAGGTTTGGGGCACAAGAGGTGTTCAACAATTTGAGATCAAAGGTTATTTAGAGGTCATTTAATATCATTATATGAAAATGCTTAAAGTGCTTAGTGTACAGAAATACCTTTGCTCAAAATAAACTTTGAAATTTGGAAATACAACCAAAATACCTTTTTTTCAGGTTTATTCTGACTAAATTTAAAACTGAATTGTCAATTATACGATTAAGGTCCATGGCCCGATCGCTAATATCCTCCTCCCCAGAACTTAAAGAGACATGAGGAGATTTCCAGGAAGAAGCGCCCCCAATTTGTCTCGAACCCCGGTTTTTTACATATTTCGAATGCTTACCAATGTATTAGATCATACCTGAAGTGAATAAGCCGAATACGCTGTCTTTATATAATAAGATGATGATTTAGTAGTTTCTGTCGTGCACGACAGAAAGTCAAAGCATGCATGGTTTTCTATGGGGAACGATTACGATAGCAGGCAAGTCAAAACAAGGTTTTCGGTTTTCTTTTGCACCTGTTTGTCTAATAAACCTTCGAAACGTTCTCGGTAGGTGGTCTACAACCGATCCAGTGAAATTTGAGAGAAATTCGTATCCTTAAAAAATCCCGGGGGGCCACTTCTCAGTGACAAGGGGTATCATCCGTGTCCAAGCAGTCACAAAAAGCACCCTAAATACGTATTTTCGAAGCTTTAATTTTCAACCCTAAACACGTATTAGCAACGCAGTTAGCTACCCTAAACAAGTACTTGATGGAATTTGCGCTCCTAAACAAGTATCAGTAGCGCAATTTTGCATACCCTAAACAAGTATTTGTCTTTTTCACTACTCTAAGCAAGTAATTGATGCAATTATTACCCTTTATACGTAAAAGTAAGAAACTTATAAACCTAGAATGGACTGACATTTAAATAAATTATGAGTTTTAATTGCTAAAACATTGTCCGATTCATGGTTTCTTTAGCGCGCGTAGCGCGGAAAATTTTGGATATTTAGGGAATTGAAAGCACAGGTTTGAAGGCAAGTACAGACTTCCGGAACACTTTTTTAATTTTTTTTATGCTGAAATGAATATGGACCCTAAATGCGTAAGTCCTCATTTAGAAAATATAACCCTTTTTCTTGATTTTTGGTGATTTCTAGACCCTTTTCACGTTACGTACGTAACGTGCCTGATCCTGAAAAAACTACCCTTTTTACGTGAATTCTTGGACACGGATGATACCCCCTTGTCTATGAAGACTGATCCCCCCGGGTAAAAAATCTCCTCCTGTCACTTTAAGCCCCAGATTTTACCGGAAGTGGTCAAAATTTTGGTATCAGAAGAACGCTACTATTTTTTTCACCCCATGAAGACTTTAAAAGTTGGATAGAATACAAAAATCTCAAAGTCACCACAGATAATAAATCAATATACCTATGGAAAAGTCATTTAAGAGATTAAGAGAATTACAAGGTAGGCCTATTATCAGTAGAAGGAATACTAAGAACCGGATGTGCAATCGATATTGAGCCAAGCCTCTGAATGCATCCTAATTTGTATATCAAGTACAATGCCAATGGTGTGTGAAATAAATTTCAAAATGGTTAGGCGCACACTAATTAACTGCCTGGACAATTGCCTCTGAATGTGGAAAATAATGAGTGATATTTAAAATCCACAAAATTATGTAACTAATAATGTCAGACTTTACACTCAGATTATTATAGACGTAATAAACACGTTAATTTCAATTTTTGAACATACTAAGTCTGAGACAAATTGGGTTCAGCTACTGTTAAGCAGTATAATCATGAAGTTAATTATATCATGGAGTTTTTAAAATAACTCCATTGATTATATATGCTATAATTGATATGCAATTCACAAATACAGCTCCCTGGAATTTTGCCACCTAACTCGAACATAATGTAAGGATTTGAAAACAAAATTCCCTGAAGATTATAAATTAATACAAAATTTATTGACGAAAAAGTGTGTCCATGCCTATTAGCAGCGGCAAAAGTATAAACACTCAAAAATGATCAGTGTATGTGGTTACTAATTCTTACTCAAAATAATTAATCGTATATACTCAATTCAATGATTTTTCTTATAGTTCTCAAAATATGTACATGATTATGTCTTTAAATTGTCACAAATACCCTTATTTCATTTTTAAAATATTAAAAAAAACAAATTATCCAGTATATGAAGTTTAACGTAAATTGTGCAAAAATTGGTAACAAAATACTCATTTTACACTTGCTGCTGTAATTGATTGTTGATGTAATTTTTGATATTTTTAAGTAAACTAGACGCAATCAGTTGCAAAGTTATAACAACAAAACAATTTGTAAAACCAAAAGAACACAAACAAGCAGTA
>JAMKCH010029992.1:0-16754 GCA_023653785.1 Ophioderma brevispina
TAGGGAGTTTTTTCCATAGCGCTCCACATGAGCTTGGCACTTTATTGGCGCGCCAGGAACGTACGAGGTGAAATCGTTTTTAATAATTGTTTGCTTTTTAATTGATTCCTGGCAACGCGAATTTTTTTCAGCTCAAGATCACAAACCTAATGAAGGTAATATGGTGCTTTTTCTATCATTAAAAACCAAAAATACAGTCGGTGCAGAAAAGTGGGTGCAGAACAGTGGGTGGCATATGTGGGTGCTGATATGCAAAAGTGAAGAGTTCCTCTGGACATATATTGCATACAAACCACCATGACTACTGGAGTAATAATAGTTGTATAGACCCAATTTAAAATGGCAAGTAATTATAAAATGTAATATAGCCTACTTTAGTACTTTGAGTAATGGTCTGAAACTTGTGTAAGGCGATTGTGGAATGAACACTCAAGGTTGGTGGCACGGCCTTTTCATGCATGCGTAAAGGTAATACAAGATTGGTCGCACGTTCAATGACAAATGTGTCTAATTTTCTCAACCAGGAAATCCCAACACTTTAACATGTCTGTAATACTTTTGTAATCGCGCGTAGCGCTGAAAAATTGTTAATTTATGGTTTTATATGGTATTTTCCCAACGTATTAACAAGGCAATTTTTTCTGTGTTTCCACAGGGCAATTTTTTAACCCTTTTATAAGGTGTGGGTAAGTGTTTTTTTAATGGAAAGCGGGAAAAGTTTTTTTTTTTTTGCTCATAATGTTTGGTGAAGTTTTTTTTTTTTAGAAAACTTCCACCCCCGCCCCCCCTTGAGTCCAATGGTGCGTCCTAAATACAATCGCAATTTGTTGCGGTCGACAGAACCTGAAAACAGCTCGTAACCTTCAAGCCTCCGGGAATTCGATCTCAGACTTATTCGCACTCCGGGTGTTTCTGAATACACGTCGCCTCTCACACCAACAGCAGTGTAGGACGTTGATCTTTTATGTATCTCAGTTCACAGATCCGATCGACTCGTGCAATTTTTGCGGGCATGGGAACTTAGGGAAGGAAAATTGGCAATCTTCGTCAACCGACCAAATTTTAAAAAACGAAGGAGTGAGTCATCGATTCAGAAGATGGAGCGGATAAAATAATGAAGCAGCATCACTTTTCCGTCCAAAAAAATTCCGGCGCCGGGGGGGGGGGTGGCAAGGCCCCCCCTGCACCCCCCCCCTATATCGCGCCTGCCGTTGACATATGGCGTTGCGTAAAAAATGTGTGTTACAAATTTCCAATCACAACTTATGCTCTAAAGTGACTTGAGATCTTTTACCAAAGTTTCGCAAAATACAGTAAGATGTTCCTGCTGATTCTTCGTGTAGCCTATGCATTTGAATAATGAACATGCCTACAATTCCATAATTTGACATTTTATTGTGATTTCGTTAATGAAATAGTGTCACCCACGTTATGTTATAAAGTCACTATCACGATTTCTTAAAATGTAAACCCTCGCGCCCTCTTTTTTTCATCGAAGTCCCATTTTGCAACTTATCATGGTTTATATTGGAAATTGTGTACTATAATGGCAGAGCGTACACGCGTATTTCTTAAGAAATAATAATTCCCATGACCTCTTCAATACGTCTTAGTGTCATTTGTCACAATGAACAGAAATCTAAAGTGTTTTGATATGACTTACTCTATCACTGCAATTGAAGAGACAATTGGCATTTTTAATTTGGAAAAAATGACTGATTGTGGCTTTAAACGTATTGGAATTACATCAATAATAAAAGAATGCAGAATGACAAAAATCAAGCTGAAATATCACACTAAAACCTTGTATTTGCAAACCATGCCTTTAATGAGCCCTGAATTTCAAAAGAAGCACCCCCAAATTTTTCTCGAATCCCCCTAGGTTTTTTACATAAGAATGCTTACCAATGTATTAGATCGCACCTGAAGGGAATAAGCCGAATACGCCGTCTTTATGTACTAAGATGATAATGCGGTCGTTTCTGTTCGTGCACGACAGAAAGTCAAAGCATTATAGGAACGCAAGTTTAGCAGGCAAGTTCACAACAAGTTTGCGGTTTTCTTTTGTCACCTGATTGTCCCATAAATCTTCCAAACGTTCTCGGTTAGTGGTCTACAACCGATCCAGTGAAATTTGAGAGGAATTGATATCCTAAAAACTCTCCTGTCACTTTAAATGAAATTTAGAATAAAAATGAACTTGAAATGAACGTGTCCTTTATCGAGGGTGTGATTATTCAGGGGCAATTATATAAATGTGCTTTTTCCGTTGTGATGGATTGTGTTATACTAGAGAGACTGACACTTGCACACACACACTCAACAACAATTTCGTGTGATAAACGTGTGGGTTTTATGGTATCATTGTGCGTATTGCCTCGCGCAATTCACGTATTGCTAATAAACTATTGATGTTTAATATTAAAACGGCAGGCCCGAAACGACAGTTTTTTTTTCTTCTTAATTCGGAAAAAATGGGGCATTTGAATTATGAAATTTTCAGGACGACAATGAAAAAATATGGTCTTTTCCTTTACTTCAAAATTGAATCAGGGGGTTCCAAATAAAATCGGGACAGCACCTTTAAATGTTTTATTTCCGAATTAATCAGCCTGCAAGTCACTAAAGTTTTCGGTGTGGCGGACATACCTAAGCCTAGTCAGGGGACATCTCCTTCAAGGTGATATCTGGGAAATAACTCACTAATTGAAGTGAACGAACTAAAATCTGTTGATGGCAGCTTATGGGCATATCGGAATATAGGAGGATCCCTTCCGTCATCAATCCCTTCTAACTATTTGAAGATCACGTGCGCGGAAATGATCCACTTGCGCGGCTGCTCCGACAGTGGACTAATAGAGGATCCCGTGCGCAACTGATCACATCGCACTATTGAGGATCCCGTGCGCAATCATATCGACTATTTGACGGATCCGGGTGCCGCGGAATGATCCACGTGCGCGGATGTCCGACAGTGGAACTATTTGGGATCCCTTCGCAATATTCCACTAGCGGATAGTTGAAGTATCCCGTGCGCGATTTCTCCACTAGCGGACTATTGGGGGATCCCGTGCGCGGAAATTATCCCCCGTTTCTTCCTTATAGGACGGATTTTTGCGCACCCGTGCGCGCTTATTCCACTAGCGGACTATTTGAGTATCACGTGCTCGGAACATGATCCACCATTTCTTATAGGACGAGTTTTTATCGCACCCGTGCGCAATATTCCCTAGCGGACTAGTTTGATGATCGCGTGCGCGTTACTCCACTAGCGGACTATTTGAGGAATCCCGTTCTCGAAATGATCCACCGTTTCCCTATAGGGACGGATTTTTTTGCGCACCCGTGCGCAATTATTCCACTAGCGGACTATTTTGGGATCCGTCGCGGACATGCATCCACCGTTTCCTCCTTATAGGGAGTTTTTTGCGCACTCCGTGCGCAATTTCCACTAGGGGACTATTTGAGGCTCCCGTGCGCATTATTCCCATCTACTGGACTATTTTTGGGGGTCGAGATAGTTCCACTATGGCTTTGCTTACATAACTCGTAATGGGCTTGTGCGGTAACATTAAGTGTCCAAGGGCGCACATGGGCCAGGGAGAGTCAAAGTGTGCCAGAACCCTAATTTGGTGACCACTACGTTTTTAAATTTTATTTATTGCTATTTGGAAAGAAGTGGCTCTCAAGAATATATTGCAAAGTTTTTCAACTCGTGTATATTTGTGAAGTTCACTATTTTTCTCCCAGTCAAAATTGCTCTAAATTATTTCAATCCAAGCTAAAAAAACACTCAATATGCCATCAAAACCTGTATCTCTAAAGGTAATTTTAATTTATCTATGCTTCCATATATTGGAAGTCTTCTTTGTAGAATAATAGATTAAGATAAGGTGAACACAATTTTTCCCATTCAGCAACTTTAATCCCTACTCGGAAAATCTATTGAAAAAAAACGCATTTTTTTAATATAACCGGAGTTATGATTTCCCCTGTCGATTTCCTCCTCTAAATTGATACAGACATCTTTAGAAAAGATTATTCTTTATAGATGATACAACTTTACTGCAGTCTCTTGCGTCGTCAACGCTAGATTGTTTTATGTCGCCCGGTACTACCAAAAATAGGAATAAAAAATGCCACAGGTGGGTACGTAGCACAGACCGTGATAAGCGTAGACCTACAATTAACAAATACACTTACCATGCAGTACCTATATAAGCTAGGATATTCGTCGATCTCGCCTTTTAAAAATTTACACAGATATTCGGAGAAAGATTATCCTTTACAATGACAAAAAAAATCCTACCGAAATCGTTTGCAATCTGAACACTATAATCATTTTATGAGTAACCAACTCAGAGAAAAATTAAAATATTCTTGACATTCCTGAAAACAGCATTTTTATGACGCAGATGAACCCACAAATACTTCCACTCGCTATCTTTGGTACCCAAACCTTATATCCAATGGCAATCAACCATTGTATTATATATTGGTCTGGAGTTAATCTTGAAAAATATCTCGACCAATCAGAAAGTAGTATTTTGACGTCATAGGATCTCAAAACTGCTTCCACTCGATTTCTGTGGGGTCACCAAACACTATATCCATGCAATCAACAATTGTATTATATGGGGGTCCAAGTTTTAATCTTGAACAATATTCTCGGGACCAATCAGAAAAGTATTTTGATGACGTCATCATAGGATTCAAAAATGATTTTAATCGATTCCTTGGGTTCAAACAAAACCCTAGGTACATGTAATAAGTCATTGTATTGGTATGGGTTGGATTTAATCTTGACAATATTCTCGACCAATCAGAGAAAACAGTATTTTGATGACATCATACTATTTGTTAAGCAATTTTGAAGTCTCAGCCTCCCAACCCTCTAAGATGGTCTACAATGAGATTTTTTAAAGGCTTTGCAAAGAGAGTTATTGAGTTTTGGCACACTTTTTGCCCTCATTCTGGCCCACTGTGGGGCGGTGCGATCTCTAGCCTTTTTATTTACTCTATCTCTATCACACCATAGAGGACTGCAATCGTGTGAAACACATTTTTCAATGGGAATGATTTGGCCATGAGACGAGGTTAGAACGAGTTTGGTTTTATTCCGTATTGACATTCTTTCATACGATTTGGCACTCCACAACTCCTCCTATTGGTTGTGAAACACACAAGTCTCCCTGTCAAGTTCCTTAGGGATGGGCCACATCCACATGCACTGTGTTTTCTAATGGCGAGTTTTCTCATGTGTATTTACTTAATACATTACACCTTTTTGAAGCTGCATGCTTGGAGCCTTTGACTCTTTGTATCTTTAAATTTTAAAGTGGCTGAAGAATGAAACCTCTTTGGGCCAAGGGCTAGACTTGGCATGCCAGCTGCCACTTGAGAACCCTCTCCTATAACTGATTTGGCAAGGCATAAAAGTGTATGTTCCAAAATGCTAAAGGAATGCTCATCAATACCAGCATATTCAGTACATGTACTGATGGTGTCATGATTTTGTCATCTTCGTAATACACTGTGTTGATTATACATGACATCATTTGGCGTCTCTCTATTCTGTGTCCCCATAGATGTCCTGACTCCGAGACAGCACACAATTTTCAAGGCTGTTAATAACTTAAATTCACAATTACTCACTGTCCACAACTGGAGACAAAATAAATGCCATAAATGCTTCCTATGAGACAAATAAACTCTTATTGTAACTAACCTCCAGTGTATATTCTAGCTACGTCATATAAGAATTTTCAATGCGTTAACTTTAGGGGGGTGGCCGTTTGTTCAAATCGTGTTTTCCCTTACTTTGTGGATGAAGTAAAAGCATGTTTTAACGCAGCACATGGAGATTACACTGCAATCTCTTTTGTTTTTTGTTCATTGACAAAAAATAATTGTATGCACATCACTTTAACCAAGCTCAATATAGCATTCCACTCCTCCCATTCGTGTGTGCATTGACCTTTTTGCCATATCTCCTTAGTAGTTATTCTGCTTTGTTGTATGTCCTTATATAATCAGACAATCAACTGGCCCCGTACAGTACTTGGATCTACGAAATACACTATTATCAGACTTATATAGGTCAAAAAACCATGGTTGAAATTGTTTTCGCACAAGTTTTGCCACCTTTTATTCCACTGTGAAACAGCCTCCCATGTAACCATTCGCTAATTTTTTTTTTTAAAAATGCCAAATCCTACCTTTATCCATAATATACGTCAAGCCCGTTTTCCTTTCATCATCATTATCAATTGGGCTTCTTTTGTTCAACTGTCCATTAAGTTACGAAAGCGGTCAGAGACCGTGATATTAACCCTCTGAAGATTCATCGCCCAGTTTCTTTTTCCGAAAGTGGTCTCTTGACACTTCCGGAACAATAACGGTCTGATGAATATTCATCGTTACACAATAAAGGACAATTGAAAAGGAAAAATTTTCCTAGAAACAACAACCTCGGGCCTCAGTGTTACAATGAAAAGAAATAAACATCAGTGGAAGAATGCATCAATCTAAAAGCTTACGATTCAGGCAAAGTTGTGATTGTAAGTTATGCAAATTTCTTAAAAGGGACAATCGAAAACATTTTGCTCCTTTTATTGTTGAATAAACAACGTGAAAGAACAGTGAATCAATCCAAAAGCTTATTGTGATTGTCAAATTTATTACCATCCTGCTGGTTAGATAATACTGTATAATCGACAATTAATCGGACAAGATAGTGATCAATCAAAGTCATGAAATCTTCAGGTGAGTTCAAACAAGGCTTATTATTGTGGTTGTCGGATTTAAACCGTCTGCTGGTTAGCTCATACCTTCTCAACGAATCAGCCATATAGTGATTCAAGTCATGGAAATCTTCAGGCGAATCAATACAAAGAGCTTATGGTGGATTGTCGGATTCACCATCTTCTGTTTAGCCCTATATAACATGTATAAAACCACAAACGAATCAGCCAAGCTAGTGATTTCCAAGTCATGGAAATCTTCAAAAAGACAATTTAAAACAGTCCGCTTTTACTTTAAAATGGTAACAATCAACACAATTGCTAACCGTAATGCCAATCCATGACTACGGGATTTAAAAATAAATTGAGGGAGAACGTACAAAAAGAAATGGAAAATCTGCCTTTGTTTTTCCTTTATACACGCCACTCGATGCTATGACGCCTTAGACATAGCCTATTTAAAATTGCCGTAAGATAGGTATCTTGCTTAACTAAACTAAAACTTCTTTAGCACTGAACCTGCGTGACAGATCATTCGAAGTGCACCCGCGGATACTCTGTTATCAAGATCTTTAATTTCGTGGTGTAAAAATCCGGGGCCAGATATACGTGTGAAAGCGTTATTTTAACTGTACCTAATTAAATATCCAAACCTGCCCACTAAATAACAATTAGACGCGGCTTAACCAGTCAATTTGAAGAATCTTCTCACCGATGGACCATTTCTAAATCAGATCAGGCTTTCCCTTTCCTCGACAATAAGATTTACTCTCTCCAGAAGAGTAACCTATTATCGCCTAGACCATTGGTGTTAGATTCCTGCACAAGTGAACATAACAGCCACAATTGGTGTTTTTTTAATTAAAAAAACGTACCTGCTGCTTCACGATATTACAAACAAAAACTAAATATTTCTCAATTTTTACTAAAATCATTATATAAAATCGATGTTCGTTCTTGTCACACGTATAGTTTAAACTAACGCATTCAAACCCGCCAAAAAAACAAAACCGTTATGAAAAATAATGGAATTTTTGATAAGGTCTGGCTGCCTGTTACACTCCGACCTAGCGGCTCGCCTAATGGCTCGCCGCTAGGTCGGATTCTCACATGCTCAACCACCTTATTCAAAACAACCATTATTTTTCATAACGGTTTGCTTCTCATCCTTTATCTATTACAATCGTCTATCCTTTTCCTTTTTCATCATTATCACAATTGTTCTTCTTTTTTTTTGGGTTTTCAACTGGTCGCATTATGTTACGAAAGCGGTCAGAGACCGTTATCTAAAAAGTATGAATATTCCATCACAACACCGTTAGTTTTTCTCCCGAAATTGGTCTCTGGACACCCTCCGAGAAAAAAATAACGTTCTGATGAATCTTATAGTTAAACCATAAGACAATTGACAAAGGACAATTCTATCCTAGAAACACCGGGCCTTAAGGTGGTACAAATGAAATAAATAAACAATCGGTGACAGAACTCATATAAAAACTACTTGTTAACACAGATTGCCATCTACTTGTTAGCTTATCTCTGTCGATTACGATTCAGGCAAAGTAGTGACTCTAAGTTTATGCAAATTTCTCCTTTCTTTCACTATTTTACAGGACATCGAAACATTTTGCCCCTTTAATAGTGTTAATAAACAAAGATGAAAGAACAAGGTGACTCAAACAAAAGCTTATTGTGAGTGTCGGATTTACCATGACATCTCTGGTGTAATAATACATGTATATCGACATCGTAATGCCAGATCAATGTCATGGAAATCTTCAGGTGCCTCAATACAAAAGCTTATTGTGACTGTCCGATTACAACATCTGATTGTTGCTAATCATGTATAGCGTCCACGATCAGCCAATAATAGTGATTCAAAGTTATGAAATCGTCCAGGTGCTCAATACAAAAGCTATTTGTGATTTTCGTATACCATCTTCTGTTTAGCTAATACAATTATAAGACAACGAATAAGCCCCTCTAGTGTTTAAGTAATGGAATGTTTTCAAAAAGACAATTTGACACGTTTCTTTTCTTTAAACTGTTAACAATTGCTACCATAACGCAGATACTGAATAACTTGGATTTTAACAAAATAAAATTGAGGAGAACGTATAAAAAAGGGGAATTTCTGCCTTTGTTTTCTTATTTATCGCAATAGAGTCTAATGTAGCCTTAAGACAATAGCCTTATTTAAGAATTGGCCTAGATCGGGTATCTTTCTTGACTAAAACCTATTAGCCTGCGTACAAGTTACATTCGGTAGTGCAACCGCGGATAACTCTGTGTCAAGATCTTTATTCGTGGTCGCAGAATCGGGGTCGATAACGGTGAAAGGGTTATTTGAACTGAACCTACTTAAATATCCCAAACCTTCCCTACTAAATACCAATTAGACAAAAAATAACTTCTAACCGTCAATATGATAATCTTCTCAACAGCTGGGACCATTTCTAACTCAGACAGCTTTCCCTGACAAATAATATTTCTCTCTAGAAGAGTAAAACTCATTATCGACTGGACCTTGGTGTTAGACTCCCTGCACAAGTGAACATAACACTCAATTGGTGTTTTTAATTAAAAACACTTTTTTATTTTTTGTAACAAATATTTAAAGCAAAAACGAAATATATTCTCAATTTCTGAATAATTATAAAAAAAATCGCTTTTCGTTCTTGTCACGACGTTAATTTAAATAAAGAATTCAAAACACACCGTTTATGACAAATAATGGGAGTTTTGGATAAGGTCCTGGCTGGCCCATTAAGACTCCGACCTAGCGCTCGCCTAAGGCTCGCCGCTAGGTGGAGTCTAATGGCTCCCAACTTATCAAAACCTTGACCCCAAAAAAATTTTATTATTCATCTGATCTCATATTTTTTACCCACATATCTGGTACCTACATCAGATTTAGTAGTAAGGCTTTTCACCCTGAAGCCGGTGATCGATGACTTTTGCGATCGATCGCCGTTTTTGAAGACTATGGCAGCCCGTTTCTGAATATTTGAGAAGCTTGCGTGCATAACTCCTTATACATAACAGCTTTCCAAACGAAGATTTAATGAACCTGCGCTTTCACAAAATTTTCTTCTGAGACATTTACGTCAGTGTTTTGGTTGACTTTTTTAATAGCTTGAGGTACGGCCATCTTTTAAGTGATATGACTTTGTCACCTAGTTGTTCCCCGCACCGAAATAGTGGCATTTTCCATACTGAAAATTGAACGAACTGAGTAAGGAATTCAAATGACAAATGTCTCTTACATAGTGTATTTAGCGGATGCGTGTGTGTTGTTTATTTGTGGAAGCACAACGGCGATATTGTCAGGTGGCGCAGTAGCATAATGAATTTTTGGTTGCTGGTTTGAAGTCTACGACGGCGATCGATCGCAAAAGTCGATTGATCACCAGCTCAGTGTGAAAAGCCTTATTTACCTACTAAGGTCCTTTTGGTGCAAGAGTCATCAATTCAAATGACACGGACCGCCACACTGAAACAACCGAATCTCCCTCTGACAAAGTCTCCCTTCTTGGCTAAAACTGCCAGATGGAACGACGAAGTGTGCAAATTACTGGAGTTGTCACTACACTCCCTCAAAGTTAATATTGAAAATACTCTGTATTGATATATCCAGGAGTGAATGGTGGTTACACATGTCATGCAGTAAATGAATTATATCCACATGCAAGAGGGATTGGTTTTTGGATGCAATTGTGTTTTCTATTGAATATTGAACGGTGGAATACACAGCGGTAATTTATTTGATATTTTCATGGATTAACCCTACGCGGCCGAGATGCCATGAAACGCCACGAAAACGTGGTACCGTCGGAAAATGTTTCTTGTTGCATCTCCGGCCGTCCAACACCTATTTTTGGTCGCGCAAATGACTCTTCATGGCCCTCATTGTGCATTCCCCTGGGCCGTCTACCCGGAAAATGATGCGATGTTATCCTCTTGCAAGTTGGGCCGTCTTACGGAAAATGCGCGATGTCCTCGTTGTGCATTTGGGCATCTTTACGGAAAATGAACGCGATGTTCCTCGGTTGCATTTGGGCCGTCATTCACGAGAAATGATCCTATGCTTTTCACACTGCATTTCGGACGGTTTTGCCAGCAGAAGGCGCAATGCTTTCATTTCAATCAGGCGGGTGACACTGTTTAACAATGCCCATGACATTTCCGATTTCGATGGTGATAGCGCGCCACCATTTGGTCGATCAAGCTATTTATTTATTTACCCTGTTTTTTATTGCATTCGCACGCGATGTTCTTCTCGTGCATCTGGACGTCTTTCCGGTAAAGGCGCGATGTTTTTCGTTGTCATCTGGGCCGTCTTTTCGGAAAATGACGCAATTTTTTTCGTTGCATTTGGGCCGTCTTCTTCCTGGAAACTACGGCGTATGTTTTTCGTTGCATCTGGGGCCGTATTGACTTTACGGCTACTTATTCCTGTGCCGGAAAAAAACGGGCCGGAGATACAATAAACAGCAAACTTGGCTCTCGTTGCAATCTGGGCCGTTAAAATAAATAGATTGCCCCTCGTTGGCCTTTTTTGGTCCGTCGGCCGGCAAACCACCCTTCCGGGTTAGGGTTAATTTGTGCTTTCAAAGCGGGTATAAATTTTTACCCCCATTGTACATCACTCACAACTTGCATCCTACTCTGCAAGTCACTTCAACCTGAAACATGTAACTTTTTTAGTGATGTGTAAAATTTTACAAAAGTCCGCAATTAACTAAGAATTACAACTTAAACTACAACAGACCACCCCCTTAATTCAGGCTCTGGACCGAATAGGGTTAACATTTGCATTTGGGAAATTCCAGGGTTAATATTTTTTCTCAACACACACACAGACATACGGAAGGAGCTCCCATTTTAATAGTCCCCATGCCGAACTTTAGTTCAACAGGGACAATAAACCCCAAGGTATGTGGAAGCTTTTGTTTTGATTTAACCACCCTGAAAGAACAGAGTAATACATTGATTTGGAAGCCTTACCAAGTACGCTTCCCCGGATTCTGGGTGTTACTCCTGTTTATCCTTATACCATGTAAATTGTTTGTCTCTGGGTTTGTCTGTTGAGGCCTGCACGTAAGGGTCACAGGGTACTCCTGGTGGACCTCAACATCCATGGATCTTAACCAAATGTTCCAATCCATACTGACAACAGGAAAAAATGGGGTCAAATAAAAGACTTTAAGTTTAGAATGGAATGATTGACAAGGGAGTCAGTGGCATACCCTGGGTAACCACCTCCTTCACTCGTAACAACTTGGCAGATGATCTTTTAAAATTTCATAAGATTGTTTTGTGTAAGATACTGGGACTTAAATCTATAAAACTGGTAAATTTAAAAGATACCGAAAATGCTGATTGATATGAGATTAACATTTGAGCCAAAAATAACATTTCCCACTAAAATTTATAGGTCTTGTCCAGTGGCGGGCCTTTATAATATTCAAAATATGTGTACCCTTTACTTGCTTACAGACCTTACTAAGAAGCCAAGAGGTCAACCTGGCCCTAATTCCGTACACCTACCTACCTAAATAAAAATGCCCAACTTCGAAGCACCCATGAACCACCGAGATCCGGAAATCAATAGTCTTAATGGAATAGCTCACACACACTACTGCTTATCGCTTGATCATGGGTTGGGTTTTGAAACACCTAAGCAGCTTATACATTATGAATTTGGGTAGCTACGCATACCTGGAATTAGCGAGCAGGTAAACTCATTTGGCCTTACTAAAACACATAGACATAGTAATTTTCTCGACTACACTATATTATACAAATATTGACTGTGACTGCTATTAGGGGCATGGTTAAACTTAGGCCCCAGGTGATCTCGAACCATACTATGGGCATACAGTATGGTTTTCGATATCACCGCGGCCTATAGTTTTTCACCATGGTCCCGATAAAAAGCAGTCAGATATTTGTTTTTTATATACGATATATAGATCTTGTCAACTGATTGGTAAAAAGGACATTCTAAGCCAGATAGTAACACAGGCCTATGTATGTGTAGGCATGGCATGCATGCCATGCAATGACAATTGTGTAACGTAGGGTCCAAAAACTTGTGAAGAATTAGCATTCAACCTTTCTTGTGTTGAGGAAGTGATGTTGGAGTCCAAACTGAGATCACCGTAATCGACTTCTTGCCATTTTTTTGTCGGCAAGATGCGTACTCCGAATTCAGCAACTTTTACACAGCCTGCAGTGGCCGTTATCGGTGTCAAAATATAATCCTCGAATATCTCACGGTGTACTTTACCTGACGTTTGGTATTAGCACTATGAGGATGATCTCTGATCCTTCAGTTCTTCATCTGCCAGCTATAGCATGAATACAGGGCCTGCGATTCAGCCATTTCCTTGCCAGGCCTGATCAGACTCGCACCCATTTTTGGTTACTCCGTACTGTCAGTTCGGACAGACTACCTGGTCGCATATCCGTCAAAATGCAAAATGCGATCTCTTACACAGCTTAATATGACACTCATAATAGGGATGAATAGTTCGTTTTAAGCTGGGAAGAGGGGTCCCGGGCACATAGTTCATGAACTATGCACGCTCTTCTTCCCAGGACATAGTTCATTTTGGTTCAATCTTGAAGCTAGTTGAATTTATGACTCCACTTTTAACCAATCAGATGACAGGGAATCTTATATGAGGTATATAAAGTTAAAATAACTGCAGTTTTGGTGTGTAGCCATGTTCTGGTTCATTATCAGTGGCCACTTGTAGGCAAACAGTTAATGGGCAAAATCAAATTGGTTCACTAAATATTCGAATAGCCTACTGAGGATTCAGTAATGAATGAAGTGGAATCTCTTGGTCACCCATTCCAGGGCAATCCAGGCTCCGACCACCCGAGTGCTCAATCTGGATATAATCCCAGCCATACAGCAGGGGTCCATAGGCAGAGCCCCTGGTAGGGTCCAGGGGCTAAGTCCACCCGAAATGTGTTTTCAGGCAAATTTGACATTTTTACCAATCTGGTGCAATATGAAGCCGATATTACAGCTAAGGCAGAGTTTTTCAAAAGTTTTTAGTAGAACCCTGGGGTGGCACGCTCCATATGCGGGGGGGGGATTCCAGGATGCAGAGGTGCCAAACGGTTGTGGGTCAAATGGGGAAAGAAGCGATGTTATCTCTATAGACCATCAGTTCAACCAAGTGCCTTCGACATACGATGGTATAAGCATCACACTAGGTTCTTTTTGAATACAATCTGGTAAGAGTATTTCAGTACCTTGAGTACTAGTTGGATTAGCTGAGTTCAACCCCACCACTTACTTGTTGTGGTTAAGGTTACTGCTTGTGTAGACACAGATCCCAGCCTACTGCTGCCTGTACACACATAACTCCCTTCATCAGAGTTCTGGACACTAGGGAAGTACAGTGTTCCATCCATCAACACATAACTTGTTGTTGTATTAATAATGGCTGCCATATTGCCAACCTTGTTCCAGGTGAGTTGAGGCTGAGGATCACCAAGGATAGAGCATGCAAAACTGGCTTCTTGTCCAACTGGGATGATTTGGCTCATGGGGGCTACATTAATATATGGTTCACCTGGATTGGCTGTGGAATCATAAAAATAATAGTAAACATTTCAATTAAAACAAACCGCACCAGATAAATGTAGCACAATTACAGAAGTATCACACAACAATATGCTAGCTTGTGACAACGTATGCATTACATAGATTGTGAAAGTTTCCATGTACAAATTGTAATTTGATAATGCAACAATACTGTCTCTTAGGACAGTGTGGTCGAAGGTCAGTATCAGGTCAATATCAGACCAATATCTAGGCAGAGTTTATAGCAAATTTGGTCTAATTTGAAACTGCACTATTGTTTAGCTTAATTTCAGTGTGATTTCAAGTTATAAGGTGTACACAGCACAAATCCGACGGGGCTAGTCTATCAAGTAACTCAATGCACTATTCACACACAATGCTAGTCCAAAAATGACAAACACTGTGCTAGTCAACGCCTTCCATACATGGAATAAAGCTAGTGTCGTACTAGCACAGGTTTTTCATTTTTGGACTAGTGAAGTGTCGGACTAACAGGTGCACCCCGGAGGTGCACCCTGTTGTGAGATAGTGTTCTCACCAAACACTCACCATGCACAGACAAACATGTTTAATTTCTTTCAATGCTTTCTGCATACCGCTTCTAATTATATATCATTTTTTGTGAGCATTGTCCTTCAGACCACAGTTACTCATGTTTGCAAATTCTTCAAATGATCACACACAATCTATAGTTTCCCAAAAAATAAACCTCAGGACATAGCTCACATGTGTTCTTTGTGTAATAGATGTATTCATTTCAAACTGCTGAATTTGGCACAAAATGAAAGTCCTTTGTGCTTTCCCATTCTTATCCCTCTGGGCCCTATACCTATTTATGCATTTTTTATGACCATATCTGGAATCCGCATGAAGAATGTGTTTAACCAGTCCAAACAAGCCCAGTCTTAGGTCAGTGGTTTTTGAGATGATTTCCTCATTGGGAAGCTGCCTCAAAAACCATTGACTGTTATGACCTATGCAGAATCTCGCAGGGTGGAAAGGGTTAATAAATAAGCACTCGGCAGCCAAAATAAAAAGATGCCTTCACCAGTCTAATTCCTTCAATGGCACGCTAGTGCTAAGACTACAGCACAGGATATGGATGTATGTCTTGGGACACTACAAGGACTCATTTCTTATAACATTCCCATTTCCTTCCCAGCCTGAAGGTTGACTTCTTTAATAGAATACTTCTAGTCTTTGTAAAGACTGGAAATGAGATTTAAATCACATAATAATAATATCATGTTAACACAGATTGAGATGGACTTAGAAGTTGCTCCAACAAAATTGTTATATTATTCAATAAAATGAACTAATGTAAAGTAACTATTTTCTCATTTCCTTACAAGCAATGGTTATCAAAATATTCTAATTATGCTTGTATATAGACTTCTCTGCATAATCATTACTTTTTTCAGATTTAGACTAGCTTTCTCATCAATAAATTATATCATTTTTTAAAGGGAATAATATTAATTTCCTAAGTTGAGATGCAATATTATGTTGGTTTGGGTGGTTGTTTAGATTATGTCAGTGCCTTTAGTGTAAATAGCACATACATGTAAGTGATGTAACCAGATTCTAGTTTTTAGTGTAGCACACTACTTTAGCAACTCTGTGTGTACTCTCAGCTCTACTCCCTTGCTCCATTATTACCATAGTAATGGAGAGACTTGGGCAACCAAATGCATGCATGACATAAGGGTTCCCCAAAATAAGTTCCCCTTAAAATTTGAGGATATTTCCTTGCATAACTTCACTTAGTACTGGATGTTTAGAAAATTTTAACAAGTTTTGAAGAGAGGAAACATTTGGCTTTGCCACAAAAGTCATTGCTTTTCAAAATAAGACTTTTGGCATAAACACACGCCCCCTTTTTCCAAAAATGATGCTGTCAGAAAAAAATTGGCAATTTACTGTAATCAAAGGTCTAAAGTCAAGAAATTATAAACTTTTGTGACTGAGCCAAATGTTTCCTTTTCCTCTCTTCAAAACTTTTTAAAATTTTTCCAATCATCCAGTTCTAAGTGAAGTTATGCAACAAAATGTCCTTGAATTTGAGGGGGGGGGGGAATTTTTTTCTTGGGAACCGCGTATAATTTGATGCAGAACAGTATAATCAACTGTGAACAGTCAAAGCCTATTAAAGCAGAATGTTTACTTATGTGAATTATTACATCCATGATTATAAAAACTGGAATAAATGGACCATTTTAACATTTTAAAATCACAATTTGTTCAAACAAACATGCCCTGCCCCAAACTCCACATTCAAACCAATCACGGTCTATGCTATGTTGATTGACAAACCTTGTGTACACTCAATTGATCAGCTAATTCTGTCCTGGACTATACAGCTAAAAGCAAGTAATACAAGTCACTGGGTGCACAGCAGCCATCTT
>JAMKCH010029993.1:0-17024 GCA_023653785.1 Ophioderma brevispina
TGGTTGGGAGCTTCCTGGTCGTAGCTTGTCTTCCTTCAACGTATTGCTGTAAGAGAGTTGTCCTGAAAGCTTTCACTCCATCACTTGGTATAGGGAAATCCTGGACACAGATTGGACATCTTACTGTGTTCTTATCTTCTGCCACATTGTGTAAGACATTTGAGGCAGATGAGTGAAGACAAGGGAGAGCTTTTGGTTCTACTATGGCACACAGACAAATACCACATTCAGTAAGGTCTTTGTTGTTGTGGATTTAGAATGGCCATGTTTGAAACATCTCAATCTGTAAAAAGAAAAAGAAATCTTAAGGAGGCTAGCAATGATAGATCGCCCGATAATGTTAATAAAACTTGGTGTGATGTGAAGCAACAATCCAAAATAAAAGGGAAGGGACTGACTGCCTTTGTTCCTCTAAGATTGATTAAAAATAAACTGGCATTTTTATCACAAATTAGTACAGAAACCCATGGAGATTTGATTTTTACGTCAGCCATTTGTATTATTAAAAAAATCAAAGCCACATATTTTAATCTGAATTTGCATAAAAGAAAGAAAAATATAGTCACTGACCTATTTCACAATATTTTTAACAAGTTTTTTAATGTTCAAAAGTGTGGGAGGGGAGACCCCGGGGTCACTCCAATATGTGAGTACGCGTCATGTGTAAGTCGAACGAGGCCCCCTTTTTTTACCGTCTCAATGTCATGACCCCCTTTTTCATATGATAATCAATTGACCCCCTTTTACAGCACAATGCCAGCGTCATCATAATCCAGTACCCAAGGACCCCATTTTTTTTTATCAACTTTCGCTTTTCAACATAAATTTTTTGGTTTTAAATGTTTAGCATGACACGACCAGGCCATTGATCCACATAATTTCACTAAGATGGCTTCCCAATATGTAAGGAATAACCCCTTTTCACAATTAATACCCAATGACCCCTTTTGTCCAGGGTCGACACATCATCGCCAAACGCAAAAGTAGTAGTAGTTGTAGATAGTAGTAGTATCAATTGACCAATTAAGCAGTTGATAGTAACAAAGTCTTATGAAGCTCTCTGTATTTAATATCATGCACAACGCCCTCAAAACAACAGCTGTTTAGACCAATGTACCGACGGACCATTATGTACCGACAAAACATCGCGGTCGCAATTCCTACTTCTCAGATTTAATCCTAAATTGCTCCTAATTGTTTGCCTGTAATTTAGTAATGAGAATTGCCACATTCGGCCAATCTGAGAAAATTTGTGAATATTGAACAAACAACTTGCAAACCGAGAAAAGGTATGGCGACGCAATTCATATCGCTGGTTTTCTGTATATTTTAAATTATTTTACTCGCAATTCTGCCAATAAAATACAATAAAAGTACATTACACTGCTAAAAAAGAATTCAATTAAAACATTTGAAAATATTCAATTTGGTGAGTTATTACAGAGCCTTGTGAATGTGTACCTTGTGTATTCAAAAATGAAGACAAAAATGCGAGAGCGGGTAGGTAATTTTAACGAAAGCAAAAATTTTGTCTTAACATTTCTCTTTTAGCTAGAAAGGGTATTTTAGTTTACCTTATTGTGATAATTTCAAATATAACCAATATTAAGTTTTGGAGATACACATGGTGAGGCATGTCAGACACCGTTTTTATCGATTTATGTGATGAACCTTCCAAATGACCTATGCGTTGCATTAGTCTGAGTCAAAGTCTTCAACACAGAGTATGTTGTGTCTTGTGTTTGGCCCAGAAACACAAACCTGTTTAAATCAATCGGTTGAGAGACCAACAAAAGTGTTTTTTTACTTCTCTTTGTAAAGATGCTAGAATACCAAGTAGTTTTCACTGAAAAAAACTACCTAAAATTAGGCTTCAAAAGTTCGTTTTCGGCCGGCGCATGTCCATAGTTAAGGATTAAATAAAAATATCACATTCATTTTTAATTTGAAAAATTCAATAAAATGTTTTCTTTCAAGAATGAAAAGAAGGAAAACACTTTAACAATATTTTATCAAAGGAATTGAATGACCATCTATGTTCCACAAATCAATAAGACCTACTTATTAGTTGTAGATAATGCACTTTGTAAATGCTCTTGACACAATGCGTGTTATGTTTAGGCATAATTAGTAAATTGCAACCAAGGGGAAATTACCATTTTTTATTCTTCTGAGAGATTCTTTAATTGGATTTTGGTTTTTTTTAGGGTTAGCATTGCACCCTGTGTGAGAACATACTTTATACTTTGCCACCTCTACTTTGAGCGTTGGGTGTCAAATTAGAAGACAATACACTGTTTAAAGTAAATACTATTATAAGTTGAATAAATATGAGAAATATCTGATCTTAGGAAAGATGAGTTAATAACAAAAACAACATACCAAAATTACAGCACACTAATTTATTCTTCCAATGTTGGCTATGTGAAATACTGTCAGCCATTATCCCATCTGTCTGATTACTTCAGTAAGGAGGAACTATTAAAACTTAAAATGAAAACAAGAAAAAGAAAGAGTTGAGTGAGTGATTTTTTAGCTGTTCCTTCATAAGGTTCATATTATTTGTAGCCAACCAGTTATGCCACATTCTCATCCCAGATATTAAAGAAATATATAGAGATTGAAAAATTGAATGCTCGAAACACTCCATTAACGTTCAATAAATCCATTCCTCAGATTAGAAAACAATTTCCACAAATAAAACAACTTTGTTGGTTGTTTGTTTGTCCGGCTATGCGTTTCACCGTCCTTCAAAATACGGATATGAATTTTGGTATTGTGGTAGAGCTCCGACGTACGAGGTTGTGATCATATTTTCGAGGGTCATTGTGGGGTCAAAGGTCATCCAGGGGCCGCGCGCAGCGCGGCTCCCCGCTTAGGTTTATATAAACTACGACAAATCAGGAGTGATTTCAATACAAAACATGATTGCTTGGAAAATGAAGAAGGCTTCCTCTGGAAATCTTTGAGTCGCCCTTTATTAAACACCTGGTCATGATCCTACTATCAAATGTTTCAGGGGAGAAGGGGAGGCATGCCTCGCCAATATAAGCTACTATAGCTCAATATGATCCAAAAAAAAAAAACGTTACGAGTGACCTTTGGATACAAAATAAGTACAATGGTGGCTATAGTTTACAAACTACAGTTTCACTGGTGATTGAACCACCAAGACTAGTGTTGCATAATATTAACAATAACTTAAGTCAGGGATTTTAAAAATTAAGATGTTGGTACATTAAATCCTTTCTATTAGATTTGATCAAAATCTATATGATTGAATTTTAACGCCAAATTATTGTTTTAATTGATACTAGCAGGACTAAACAGACATTGGACAGATCTAAATTTACAAGACGGCCCGTTTTGGGAATGGTGGTGATCCCTTAATGACCCCTTGAGCTGATTTGACCGTGGACCCTTGTAACTTCACCATATGTCACAAATGCATTAATGTATTTTTCCCGTGTTAACAACTTTACAAGGATCAATATTATTGAGTTTTAACTCAATACACGCTGTCCAAACATTTGACCTTTTTCACCCCTATAATGGACCCTGGGTCACGGATGGGTAAATGTACTGTTCTGTATTTGTGATTGCCACGAGGTTATCCCTTTACAAAATTTCCGCCAATCGGAGGGTTTTTAGATTTGACCTTTGACCTGGAAATTGACCTTTGGTCGAGGAATTATCGTAGACCTCTCTCTATCATTAAGTACATCACTGTCGCAATAAGGGCTTTATCTGTCTTCTATAGGTGAGAGATAGCCAAATTTGGTCTTGTTTTCAGCATTTTTTGGCAAAATTGACCATTTGACCCCCTAAATGACCTTTTGACCCAATATGAAAAAAAAAAACCTCAAGGACATTGCAAAAATGAATGTTCCGTTTTAAATTAAAAAAAATCTTATTATGCTAGTTCTGGAGATAAAAATTCTTGAAGGTATTTAGCCTAAAACCGGGAAAAGGAAGGAAAATGACCTTAAATGACCTTGACCCTAAAATTAAAAATACCTTGCCATACATCAGGTAGCGCACTAATGCATATCTGAATGTTAAGTCACTTACTATGTTTACATTTTGAGATAAAAAAAATTTGAATATTTTTGGTTTGCGGAAGTTCCCCCCTAATGACTTTGACCCCCATTCCGAGACAGCGTTTGTGAAGGGTCGTAAGCTGCTCCGTATGTAGAGTCACGTTGCCATAGTCAATTTTTGCATAGAGAGATAGCCATTTTTGAAGATTTTTTCAACATTATGACCGGAAGGGCCCTTAATGACCCCATTTACCTATCGACCCATAATTTTGTGAAGGGTTCCAAAGCTGTTTCACATGCATGAGTCACGTACATGCAATGTAAACTGTAGGAGGAGATACGTTCAAGAAAATCAAACTTTTGACACCTGTGATCCCTGATGACCCCATAGGGGCAAGTCATATGTCATAATGGGATGGCCTCAGCGGTCATATGGTGCAATCTGGTCAGTCTACGTCAAACCATGACAAAACCCGAAGCATTTGAAGTGTTGATAGAAAGAAGAAAGAACTAGATCTGGGACAGATCTGAACACAGTCGAGGTAGGACTTTGACCTTAAGTGACCTTTAATATCGAAAATAATTTTCAAGCATGTTAGAATGGCATAAGGAACTTTCGTTCAAATTTCAGCTCTGTTCAGAGCATTGAAAAATTGACCTTTGACCTCGAAAAAAATTTTCAAAATGTTAGAATGTCATAAGGATCACTACAGTCAAATTTCAGGTGCGTCTAGTTATATTTTATACACAGTAAGGCGTGAGCTTAGTGACCCCACATGACTTTGATCAAATTCATTAATAACTTTGCTAGGGGATGTCAAACTACACCATATACATGAGTCAAATGATCATACCATGCTAAATTGTAGGAAGAGTAGTGGTTGAAAGTGTAACATAATTTGAGGTATTTTGACCTTTTGACCCTAAACCATGGGTTAGTGATTGGGGTCATGATTGACTTTTATTTGACCGTCTCAAGTCCTACAGGATGAGGCCTAAAAAGATTTTCTATTTGACCTTGCTTTTAAATTTTTCCCACGTAAAGGAGTTTGACTTCTGACCCGGATGACCTTTGATCAAAATTTCAATTAAATAAACTTTTGTAGGGGATGTTAAACTACACCACACACATTAGTCACAGAATTCATACTATGTAATATGTGTGTAGAGGTGTTTAGGAGTGTGATTTGAAATGACATAATTTGATGTATTTGAACCTGTGACCCCCAAATTATGCGTCATATAACAAAGTCATAATTGACTTTTTGTAGTGTTGATCAAGTCCTTCAAGATGACAGTTATTAGTTTTGAGAATTGAGCTGATTCTAGATTTATGAATGGTTAACGTTGTTAATCACTTGGACCCTATCCTGACCTTTGAACCATCTGGTCATGTCAAAATTTGTGTGTATGTAATTGTCATTGTCACCAGTTTGGTAAAATAGCATGTGCCTGTCTGAGAATTAACATTAACAGAAAGAAGAAAGAAAGGAAACAAACCGAGAAAGAAAAACACAGTCGAGTTCTCGGACTGGGTAAGAAAGAGACGCATCACAGAACAAGGCCGTCTTGTAAAAAGAATTTATTTTAAATCCCTTAAATTTAGAGTGAATATTTAAAACGTCTAATTTTGCAAGGATGTACCCTTCGCTCTTCAGATTATTTAGGCGATCAGCAACCTAAGTTTTAGGCTCTATACTCCATAGTAAGGCTCCTGGGTTTTATTTTTTTTATTATTATTTACCTGTTACTTTACACCATCCTTTACTATAAAAAAGGGCCTAGCCAGATAGGGTTAGATTTAGGTTAGGGTTTGAACCTTAACCCCATAACCCCTAACGGGGGCGGCACCAGGGGTAAAATCAAGGAGGGTGATACATTATACGTGAAGATCACTCATATTGGTAAAAACCCTTAAATTTTCTCCTGGCGCTGCCCTTAACCCTAATTATTCCATGCTCACCCTGTGATTGATCAGGTTGATTAGCACATTTACTTTTTTTCTAGTCAAGGATGCAAGTACAGGTTTGGCTGCTTTTCTTTATAGAACAGCTAAATGGAGTATGTCTTATGATTATTATGATTTACTACAAGTTACACTCAAGACTGTTCAACCAAAATCCCGGATAAGACAGATAAATTGATTTTAAAACGAGAAAAGCCACCCGGAAATAGTAATCGGTTATTCCCAAATGTTGCAATTGGGTTTTATACACAGCCCGAACCACAAACGGCGCCTCTCTCCCGGTTTCCAATCTGATCATGTTCACGCAGCAGGGGTTCTAAACAAATAACAAAAGCCAACAAAATAGATCTGGATCCCGATAACGCGGAGGGAAACCCTGGGAACTAACTGCGTTTTTTATGAATGAAAGATTCAACGTCACTTTAAACTTTTCATTATACCAAGGTCGAAGTCCCCTTCATACTCTTTCCAATGACGAATTCTCAAAATATAACAATGAACGGTGGGGGGGGGAGGGATTTAATGAGGCTGGGACACGATAATCGCTTTTAAAAAAAAACTCGATGTGAAAAACTTTCATCGATATCGATGGGAACAACAATCCAAAATAAAAAAAAAAAAGGTCTTCTAGGACTTGTGGGGCTTCGGAAATACATATTTTTGCCATGTTTTTCAAAAAATTAGTAGGCCTCACCGCCTATAGACATGTATTTTTCCCGGATTTTTAAGTCCGACCATCGTGGTTTTGCATGACATTAATACCTCGGCAATATTTACTAATCATTGTTTGAAATAGCTAAGTCAAATCGATTGTTCTCGTCTAAAAAAAATCACAGTTATATGTATAAAATTCGGATTCCCGGGATTTCTGGTTACACAGTAATCCTATGGTTGCTCAGTGCGCTGTACGTTGTAATGTTACTGCATCAAACGAAAATACGATTCGTCTCAAACTTTGGAACTGCTGAGACTATCTTTAGTTTTAATTGACTGTTTTTAATGAAGACACACACACACACATACAGACACACACCACACCACTTTTGCAGTATTTTGCGGTATAAAAAAGAATTCATTCAAAACAAATGAAATATTAAAGATGCTTGTTCCGATTCATGTCTATTGTGTTTCTTAATATGAGAGCCTGGGCACTTGCACATGTACGGCCCCATCAAGTACCGTGGGGGGGAACAAAAATTGCGGGTTTTGATGGGAGAAGCAATAATGCATATTGCAAAGCCCTATCCCTATTCAATGTTATGCAATATAATGGTTAACCATTAATTAAAAAATTTCAGGGGATACAATGAAAAAAAATACGGCTTTTCATTCTGATACTCAAAATCGATACTACATTTGGGGGAAATCGGGGGAGGGGGGCAAAGACGATCGGAAACAAGCACCTTTAAATTTGGTGCGTCACAAGCGCTTGGGAATGTGCCGAGATTAAAAAATTATGACGAAAAAGCCCAGCCCTTGGCTCCAAACTTAAGCAATCCCACCAATGTAGACATTTAATTGTGCATGCGATAACTGTGATATTATAGCTGTTGGAATATACAGTGAAAGCCTATAAAGATGTTATATGTATTATTATTTATATTCATGCTTCCGAGTGGCACAAAGAAATACTTGTATTGTACAGTATTACTGGATGCAATACAATATTCTTTTTATCGTTCAGACTGGTAGACTGGAGTGTCTAATTATGTTGAACAAGAACACTGTTAACGCAAGGTTTGGTTTGTGTCAGCCTGATATTTAAATAATAATAATATTGATTTTTTCATATGACACAAGAATATATTGCACTCGCTAGAAAAATATTGTACCCGTCCCCGACTCGTATAATATTTTTCTAGCTCGTGCAATATATTCTTGTATCGTACTCAAAGTCATTCAATATTATATAAGTATTTTGTTTGCTAGTATCATGCTTTAAAATTTATAATATTTAGTGCAAATTTTGAACTTAATTGTACAATTTACAATTCATAATAGTATACTAGGCCCTAATGATGTTGGTATTCGTTAAAATTTGAATAAGAGCTCCAGTTTTAAAATTTACTCATGATACATATTGGGAAATGTAATATAAAAATAGAGTATCCTTTCATGATAATTTACTCTAAATTGCACCGTAAGTCTTATAATAATAATAATATAATAATAATAATAATAACGGAGCATTTATATGGCGCTCTACAAAGCACACAGCGCCTGACAATTATTATTACGCCGCCTTCAAGAAATCGTCACGATCATTTCGCTTCATTTAGGTGGCTGCTCGAAGACATGTCTTACAAGCGCACAAGCCTATCAGCCGTTAGATCGTAATATTCCCCATAGCAGCTACCCAGATTTCGCTTGGGTGGACGAGGCAATTGAGACTAAGTGTCTTGCCCAGGGACACAAACACGTTGACCCTAGTGGGGCTCGAACTCACGATTTTCACGGTCTATTGATCACGAGTCCTGCACTTTTCCGCTAGACCACACGCGCTCTCTGTGGAAGTCTTTGGAATTTAGTGAGGAGGGAGGGGAGCTAGAGGAGAGAGGATATATGCAGATACGCATGCGGAAACATGATGCTACCAACTCTACCATTTTATAAACGATTCTTGTTATAAACAACATGATCGAGGGTATGTGCAAGTTCTAAAAGCATATACGATTACAATTCATACAAAACAGATACAGATCAATAGATTTGAGTAAAATAATTATTTAATAAACAAGGTGCAAAGAAGGGCAAGGATCTCAAAGCCCTTCCCCGGCTCGATATATGCCAATTAATACGAAATGGAATAACCATTTCGTCCCGTTTTTTTGGTGATTGTAACAAACCTTAATTTACCCTAATCCAACCAAGGATTTTCTACCACATTCCACGACCAGAGGTGGGGGTTTCCCCCACCTGATTTTTTTCGTAATAAGGTGACAAACATATCAAGTGCGGAGCTACAGTAATGTCCTTCTTCAAATGAAGTACAAACTACCGGGGGTCTCAAAAAAAGGAACCCTCAAATGCCCGCGCTAATTTCAAAAGAAAGAGAAACAAATAATCAAATCTGAAAGTGCATTGCATTAGGTTCCGACGCCGAAAAAACTTTCCAAAGGACACATATTGACCGAGTTATGGTCGAGATTGAAAATGGCGTACCACTTTTCATTTATCACAATCCATCCACGGATTGTTATCTGGGGCCTGATCTGGTCTTAGACAATACATTGTCTCCAGCACATTCTTTCGTTTATGGTTTCCTTGTGGTTTTGTTTGCGACAACATTATTTCTGATATTGAAAAGTTAGTTTAAATTATTAGAATTCCATATCTTGCCTTCTTTTTCTCGGAACTTGCGCTGCTCGACCCCGCCGCCCACCCACCCATTTGACTGCCTCTAGAGACCATTTGCAATAATCGACGCTAAGCTTTCCTGTCCGTTGGATGCGATGCAAAGGCAGCGTTTTCTAGGATTGCAAGTCCGGGCAATTTTGCTGGTGGTTCCTATACATACACTTGACTCTTTAATGTTTCCCGCGAGAGCGAAATCTAGCGGAGTCAAATCTGAGGATCTTCGCAAAAGAATAAAGCACTGCCTTTCAACACTCCGACGGACACGAATTATTAGATCTGGCATGCCGTCTTAGAGGCTGCCAAGTTTGCACCCAGGGGGGTGGGGGGGTTAGGGAGGCAGCGCAGTAAAGAAGATGAGCAAGAATTGGAATTTCTAATAATTGAAAACTAAATTTTTCAACATCAGAATGGACCTTTGTCGCAAAAACAAAGAAACCATAAACAAAGAATGAGTTTGGAGAATGTTTGCCTTAAAAACTACTGAAACAGTACACTCCTTGGATTAAATGAAAAGTGGTACAATTTTCAATCAGGGGCCATAACTCGGTCAATATGTCTCTTTTGGAACGTTTTTTTCAGTGTCGAAACCTATGAAGTCACTTGGTTCAACAGTGTATCAATTTGTATGGTGTTACCTTTTCTTTTCGTGAGATAGAGAGTGCGCCTTTGAGGGTTTTCCCCCCCCCTTTTTTTGAGACACCCGGATCAAGTTTTAACAATACTGACGCATAGTGACAGGCGTATTCGTGGAAAGTTTACATTTTCTATTATGGGATGAGATTCATGTGTGGTGTTGACTTGTGAACGGTTCGTAAGCGGGAGTGAGTCGTGCACATAATTGATTAATATTTTGGACCATTTTCATTTCTGTTTTTGCGTGGGCGCCGGCCTAAGGCCCTGGAATGTGTGTGTGACGTGGTGTGTGTGTGTGTGGTGGGGGGGGTGTTTGTACGTGTGCAGTGGGCTGCCTTGCGACGGCGCCATAGGGGAGGCGCCTAGAGTTATAGATCATTTTTATATCCATGTTGTAAGAATTTTGCACTGCATCGGCTTCGTCAGCTAAGGCCGTCGGTGTATTGTGGTGTGTGTGGGGTGGGGGGGGGGGGGGGGGGGAATGGGGGGGCAACCCCAATGATTTATATACTAGTCCAGGTAGAACTTCATGTGACCGTAAAGGGTGTGTGTGGGTTTGTGTGACACCATTTTTGTGCTGAAAGTGGGTAATAGATTGTGGGTAGGGGTGTAGAATAATAATCTGCCGTGTGCCACTTGGGCACGCCTTGAGCAATTTTTAGAAATCCAAGATGGCGTCGCCATAATGATAATTATCTATTCAAACCCTATATTACAAAACTAGGGATCTACTACTATAATAGTATCCACTGAACAATGTATGGCCCTTGTAACATTAAGTATACTTCAACATTCAAAATGGAAGCCCCCAAATCCAAATAATTTTAGACATATCCATATAACAGCAAATACCTTCGATAAAAATATACGTGAAGTACTTCTGGTTAAAATGTTGCCAGACACAATTAAATGTATTGCTGATACTTTTAAAATTGTCACATGACGTCAATCAATATGGGCAGCACAACGGGAACAATCTTCAAAAAATACTTGGCACAAATTTATAAAGTATACAGCCTTCAATCGAAATTAAATGTGTCAATGACATTAGAAATGTACCTTTGATCCAAACCAATGTAAAAACATACATTTCAATTTGTTTTAAATGCGCCCAAAAATCGAATAAAATAATATTGTGCAAAGTTGTCAAAAATACCATAGGAATTACATTTTTTACATATATTGCACTCAATTTATAATTTGACCCATTTTTATTATCCGGATTTACCTGGTATATCATTGGTTAGATCTAGGTTAAATTTAATGTTTATTGACACCTAATTTATACTTCAAGGTAATTTAGGACCATTGTGGTCAAGTCTTTTTGAATATAACGTTTTGGGCCATATTTGATGTGGCCGTCAGTTACAACTGTTAAAAAGTATCCAGAAATACCAGTTTATTGTGTCTAACAACATAATCTAAGTACTCTAAGTTTAGTTTTATCGCAGGAATTTGCTGTTATATGGCCATATTTAAAATTATTAAATTTGGCTTCCCCATTTGCATTTGGAGTATGACTCAATGTTACAAGTGACATGCATTTGTTCATTGGGTCCTATACTATCTCGTAACTCCATAGTTTGAAATATAGGGTTGAATAGATAATTATTCATTTATGGGACCGGCCACTCCTTGGATTTCTCAAAATGATCAAGGAGGCACAGGGGGCCTACACAAAGTGAATGATTGAGGAGTATAAAAACCAGTCCTCTTCCTCCACTCAACACACGCCCCCGGCCTGTTACCTACTTATGCCCCTCTTTTTCTCCACACCCATTCTCTCTTTTTGTCCCACAGTCCTTACCTGCGTTACTCTATTATCCCTCCTCACCCCCTCCTCCCTCACTCACCCCCCTCACCTCTCTCCCCTTCTTCTCGGCGATTCTTATATTACACACCTATCTATCATTTTCAGCAGAAAAAATTGGGGTCCATACTCAATTTTACGAGTACAGGCCATAAGTTGGACCGGCTCCTGGGACGTACGGGCAATGTACCTCGGAAAGGGACATAGCAGAGCATCTTGAACAAAAGGACTAAGGGTGGTACCCCCTGGTACGACGAGGATTAACAGTAATTACGAACTCTTGTTAGAATATGTGTACTCAACTCCCCCATTTCAAGAGGGCATTAAAATATAAGTGGGGGGGGGCAAGACCCCGCTGGGGACAGCACTCCATAGTTTTAATCTGTTTGGCCAGCCAGGGTTTGTCTTACACTCAACAGCAACAGATAGGATACAAATTATTATTTTGAGGTGGGTGAACAGAATTCTACTTGTAGATAGCTCTCATTTGTAGGGAATATTAACTTCTATTAAAATAACGACCTATTATTAAATCATTTAATCCCTGTTAAGATTACCTCTATTGAAAGTTTTATTTACCACATAATGGAATAGTTGCTCTTTTGAAACTAGTTGCTCTGAAGTCTTTTGAATGAAAAGGAATAATAAATTGTTGAAGTAAATAGTAAATTATTGACACACAAAAGATGATGAAAATCAGTCATCGCATTATTATTAGCTCATATAAGTCTAATATAATTATGTTTTATTGGTCATACAAAAGCCATATTACAGGATTTTGCTACAATAAGGACCCATCCAACATATTTTCAAAGTTTGTCATGCTTATCTCGCTATTGTAAGAACTTAAAGCAATATTACAGGGGGAGTACACCAAAGTTAATGCAACTAAAGTTGGGGGACGGGTTATTTTGGGTGCCTGTAGACAACCCTGTAGGACAAATCCGCTAAAAGTTCGTTGTGTTTGGGGTGACCATTTTCTTGTAAAAAGATATCACCCATGCTGAACAATTGGCACAGAGAAAGAAGAAGTAATTGAAGGAGGATTTATCTGGCGCTCAAAAGGTAAGCACCCAAAACTAGATTTTAGTAAAAAAACCTTGATACTTTGAAAATTTCCCGCGCCGTTTTCCAAAAATCCCTCCAAAAAATGAACAAAGAATTTAAATTTCGCCGTTGCCTCTCTCCTTCTACTACATGATTTAAACCACATCGCACACATTCAACAAAGTACGAGCAATACGGATGTTGGTATTTCAGCTGTATCAGAGACTGGAATTTCACCGTGGCAATTTGACGAAACGGCTTCTAGAGCTTGACACGTCATAGCCTGGGCGAAGCCGGGGCTATGAGAGAAGACATAGGGATATCGCAGGGGGGGGGTCTGTTCCGATGCAAAAACCTGGTCGGGAAAAAAGTTTTAAAATTACTCATTTACCGACCTTCTATTGGTATATCCGATTCCTGGGTGTTATTATCCGAATATAATAATATAAGACAAAAATAAAGCAATTAATGAGGTATTATGGAAACAGTTTACAAGTTTTTGAGTAGAATTGTAAAAGGCAAATTTTAGTATACTCTTAGTGCCTTCAATTCTTTCAATTTTGCGCAAGTGATTGACCCCAAACATCCTCGTTAAGTACACTGACATAAATGAACATCCGTTACAAATAAGATTTGTTTAAAGGCAAGGTGAGTAAATGCCAGTTTTTAAAAATGCGTGATGGACCCCGTAATAGCTGTATATTAATGCTCTGACCTAGTACACGACAACAACCCAGTGTCTAGTAAGAGGTGTTATACGGCAATACCATGTTGAACGTGACATGGAAGGTAGAGAATTCGATCCAAAGGTTCACCCGTTCCGGCCAGAGTACCCAAAGCAATGTTTCATCGACGATCAAGAAAAAACTTGCAAGAATTTTCGATACTTGGCCTAAAATGATAGTAAATATTAGCTGCCGCGGCGATGTGTGTGTGTGTGTGTGTGGAAGGCATTGACTGAGGCTAGGGCCCGAGGTTGATCTATCATCCGTACGAGTGCTACGATATCCGTTATTGCGTGTAGGAGAACACGGGCAATGTAATTTTAGTAGTATGGAATTTCAATATATGGTTTACATCTCAGTCTGAAATTTCCATTTCGCACACATACACCAATCATTGTCATGAGTTGCAATGCATGGCAGGAGTGTGTGTGTACAAGACCCCATCAGTGACAGTGTTACTGTCGTCTGCCTTACTTAGCCATGCCATTTGAGATTAATTACGTTTTTTGGTGTTAGTAGCGGCATCTGGTTGTGAGAATGTGTACAATTGCATCTCTGCGTGTAATTATGTTTCTAATATGTGCGCCACTGGCCCGGCATATTTGTAAGTTAAATTGGTTTTAAACTTTTTAATTTAGTAATTTATAACCATTTTGTGCATGTTCACGGGGCTGCACGATATCAAAACATTCATCGGGGCGGCACTTGTGTTCAACGAGCTCGTACAACGCATGCGCAAAAGGTCAGGATAGATGTGTTGTGTTGCCCGGTTGTCTCAGCACGTTACTAATCGAAATACGTCCCACCTCCCTTGCATATATTGCAAATTTTTGAAGAGCGCCGCGCGGGCCCAATTTTCAAATTTGATATTTTGCAGAGTTAGTTGGGTAATTGTCTACGAAACTAAACCTTCAAACGAGAATGCTAAAAAATGCGTATTTATAATAAAATAAGCGATTTTGTAATTAAAATTGGGATTCCAGATTGGACTAACGGCGGAGCTGGAAATGATACGTTTTGTCCGTCCATGATGAAATAGTGCCACCTCAAGAAAAGAAACCTCTAACTTGCTTTTCCGAACCAAATAAACAACGTATGGATGAGCGTAGATATGTTACAATGCGCATTTCCCGGGTAGATCTTCACCACTTGCAGCGCACTGATTGCTGAGTATGAGGTATATTCCTTCCTTTGAGTCGGGGTCCCTCCATCTGCTGCTGTGAAAGCGAAACTACTTTACTCAAGGACATTAGTATATACTTTTTAGCAGATGGACTTGCTCTATTCATGTTTGGGTTCAACCCGGCAAGGGAGAACAAAGCTCTCGAAGCCTGTTCAGCTGGCTCTCCCAAGAACGTGGTTAAGCGATTTTGTACAGACGCCCATGATTCACCATTGGAAGGGGGGTCATGGTGCCGTAGTCTTTACACCTTTGTCGTTTTCACTCAGGATCAATCACAATGTAATTCATGTTTTTGCTTCAATTTTTTAACTCTTGGTTCCCTGTTTTGGCTGTTTTCATGATTGCTTGGGACTGATCACCCCAGGTGGTTGTGGATCACCTTCAAAGGTTGTTCTTGGTTGGGAGTATGCAGTTATTTGTGGATCCAATGCACCACTCTAGACATTTTCACTTCCATTCAATTGTAGTGTAATGAGTGAAATTGGGAACATTAAATGATTTTAAGGTAGAAGTTGGTATTTACATTTACTTTTGTTATGTTATAGTTTTCATTTGGGCTTTCGTCCAAAAAATAAAAATTAAGGTGGACTTTCAATATTGCACTTAGGATATTGAAGATACGCTCGATGAGAACTCGCTTCAAGTGGCGGAGGGGTGATGTAACGATGAACACATACTTGGAGCGAGTTTCGCAAGCACATTGCAAAAATTACAGTAACGCCGGTTTGATTGTTTATTTGGTTTTGTATATTATCACTAAGTCATTTACAGTTCTTGTTATGTTGTTAATAAACTGCTTTACAGGCTTTGCCTGGGGGTATAATAAAAATTCAAATAGGAATACATAACACATCTACAAGAGCCTTGCTTATTCTTTCTCTGCTATGTCGTATTTCCGTAGCCATTCTGGTTTGATATTGGTCTCTGCAACTATTCGACAATAGACTCAATATGGTTACGCCCGGTTATTACGGAAAAGTATCAATTTTAAAGAATTATTCGGACATTCGAACGGGGTTAACGATACGGCATGCGACTGTATTGCAGCATTATCTTGCCTTTTACTGGTATAATCCAAAATCAACATCTTCAAGGAGGGTATATTTTTCTCTCCTTCGAAAGGTACATATAATTTCTCAAGTGCTTAACAACTGCAGTTTTATTTATTTTTTTATGTGGTTCTGTAACTTAATCACACGTCAAGTATAATTATATCTTGAGCTAGTTGGCACCTGGCCCTACAATAGGACACAATTACTACAGACAGGTGCTTACTCTTATTCTCCTAGACGTAGACTTTTAATAGTACGTTTATAGACAATTTCGGCCTTTTTTTTAAAAAAAAACTTTTTATTTTTATAAACCCTTACTCGGTGTTTGAAATTTCTACCCGTTACGAGATCAGGTAGAGATCGGGCCGCGCCGGCCGACCCCTTACTACCTTCCTCCGACTTCCTATGACCAGTTGATAAGACCGAATAAAAAAATACGAATAAATTTATTCGTCATTTTCAGCATTGGTGGCTGCCATCATTGCAGGCAGACAGGAAATTTGGAGGCATTAAAATATGGTGAGATTCAAATCAGGGAGAGGAAGAGTTAAGAGTATTGTTTGGCAACAGTTGATTGTTGTTACACTATATTGGCGAGTCGGGAAGTTTGACTTTAAAGTGGGGGTAGTCAATAAGAGAGGTCAAATATGTGAGTTATTTTTTTTTCCGTTATTGCAGAGTTAGAATGGCAAAGTTTGGGATGTGGCGTCTTATTTGATGTATTGCGGATGTTTTGAAAACCCTACAAAATTGAAGGCCTCTTTGTAGGAGGTTTAAATGTGGTGAGTTAATTCAGATATTGCAAGAGTGTGTTTGGTAACATTCTGGTTTGGTGTGGTTACGAAGAATAAAAAAGTGGTGTGTGCTTGTCAAGTTAGTAGTCTAGGGAGGGGAGTTTAGAGGGTAAATATTATGGTATGGTGAGTTGTCAACTTCACAGTACAGAAAGTAATTTTGATGTAACATACATTTCATATATTGAAAAGCTAATGTTGGGAAGAAGAAAACAAAAAACACTTATGATACCTTGGTAAAGCGCCATATTTAAATTCTCGGAATCACCTGCCCTAATTCAAAATGTAAACATTAACACCAGTCATAACACACCAAATCACACTTTTTTAACTTTAACTCTTCTAATACTATGAAGGTAAACAACTACACCAAATTTTACTCTCAAAATGACTCCCCACGTCAAGTACAAACATTTC
>JAMKCH010029994.1:0-22286 GCA_023653785.1 Ophioderma brevispina
TGCCTTTTTTCTCAAAATTGTTTCCTGAAATATAACTTTTTTTACAAAACCACAGGGTAACTTAAATACAACGTTTGTATGATGCACATAGCTTATCTACAGAGTGAAAATTTGGTCAGATGATATTGTGACCAAATCTGAGGTACTTATGGCCTGTATCACCAATTATAGAATGAAAGCCTTCGAAAAGATACAAAATGTGTACACTACAGAGGCATAGAATTCAACATCTTGTAAAGGGTTATCTGAAACATTTGGCAAAAAATTCTATGTGCTATGCATTTTGCTACCTTTAGAAAATTAAGCAAAAAGCATGCGAAAGTGGGCTTGTTACATAGGGTTATAGAGATAGGCCATCACCCAAACATTCTGTATAACGGAATAAGCCTGAATAATCACATTGTGGCTTATTCCCTTACATTTACAATCGCGAGGGCTATTCACAGTCAAAAAAAAACTATTAAGATGGAAGATGACAAATTTTCCAAAAAATGGGGTATTTGAGTGAACTTTTCAAATGTTTCCCCAAAAATGGTTTGGTGACAGTGCTAAAATTGTAAAACCTAATAGACCATATTCAATAGCCAGCATGTGGTGGACCAGTATAAACACATTCCCGTATCTACAATACATTCAGCTGTCCAATGATGCCAAAAAAAAACCATCAACCAAAAAACAAAGAATTTTTTTTATTTGGGGGGTTCGTCGGAAGTCGGAAGACTTTTTTTTTTTTTTTTAATGTCAATTGCAAACTGTATTGAAACATGTTGTTTTGTATTAATAAGTTAATCACACACTACAAATCAAGTTGATTCTTAATACTCAAAAATGCATCTTTGTACATTATTTGAAGCCAACTAACATGCTAAGAAACGTTTTAGTAGACTTCATTTTTTTTTACTTTTTTGAAAGTTAAAAATGAAAAAAAAAAAAACTTTTCAGGAATTTTCCAAAATTATGGTCGGTATTCTTTTGCACAGTAAAGAAAAAACCAACTTTTTCCTGATTTCCAATTAGGGTTCGGTCCGACGAGGAACAATCAACAATTTTTTTTTGGGCCTATCACGTGCAATCGCTAAACATGGCGATTGACAAGCTGAAATGGTATTGTAGTCCTGGCATATATGCAATGCTTTGTCCACCAACATGTCTGGTGGCTGATGTCATATTGAATACATCTATATGGAAGTCTGTGGGTGAAGTTTTCAAAAAATACGGGGTCTTGGGTGAAGTTTTCAAAAAATATGGGGTCTTGGTGAAGTTTTTGAAAAATACGGGTAGTTGGGCTGAAGGTTTCAAAAATAGGGGTCGGGGGAAGTTTTCAAAAAATACGGGGTCCTTGGGTGAAGAGTTTCTTCAAAAAATACGGGGTCTTGGTGAAGTTTAAAAAAATATGGGGTATTTGGGTTGACACGATGCTGAAAAGGGGAAGATCCCCAGCCTCCCCCTCAACCCCCACCCCCCCCCCCCCCTTGTTGTAACACCTTAATTAATTTGATTTGTTTTAATAAAATATCTGAATACACAGTCATTCAAATATCATATTATAGGGGTAGGCAATGTGACAGTATGTGTTCTCAAAACTGTTGGCTGACCTTGATATTTCTGGCATTGGAGTGGTCACATGTATGAAACTTGATTGCAGTAGAATATTGTTTATCAAGCCGATTTCACTTTATATCATCACATGCTTCCGTCACCGCTCAATGCTACTCCCAATCCAAAAAAAAATGATGTATAAATATTTATGGAAAAATATATTGAATGAGAACAACGTGAGAATAATAATTGAGAAGTCCTATCTCAATGTATGAAAATGGTGAGTCAATTTTGGTTGAAATAATAGCCAAAAAGTAGGCTATTTTCAGTTTTTTGCCAGTGAAATACAATGTCATACAGACTGTGCAGAGGCTAGTACCAACTGTGGTTAAAGGTGGTTAAACATGTCCTTGATATTGAACTTTAAGGTAAGGTCTAGACTCTGTTCAGGTCTGGCCAAATTGCCAACCAGTTCTCAAAATATGGGAAAATCGACAAAATTTTGGCTGAATTTGTATTCTGAAAAGTGAACTGCCTCAATGAAACATGTAAAACCCTAGCTACTAAGTCTCAAAATAGATTATGATCCAGTACGATTCACACACTTATTCTTTATATTTTTTAAAAATGTGCCATATATTTTGATCAAGTAAGGCACATTCAATGTTTATTGCAAAAACCATGACCAGTGGTTATAATTTTCCATTGCGGAATTGCCTACAAGTGCATTTTACATCCAGCGAGCGCACAGTGAAAAGTGTGCATTAACATATTGTTGGGGTTATAATGTATTCATCAATACTTATGCCAGATGTTGGTATTTTGAGGCACACACATTTTTTTTCAGAAAAACAAATGGAAAACATACCAAAAAAAAAAATAAAAAAAAAGATGGATAGACAGAAATGCTTGCCAAAAAATGGGCAATTGCCCGGTGGGGTGGTGGTGGTGGGGTGTGTGTGTGGGGTGGTGGGGGGTGGGCATGGGGCACTTGTGGATCTTCCAAAATGTACTCTAAGGCATATTTACCCCAAACTCTGTATTTGGTTTGTTCGCTACCTTGAGGAGTAACTTGCGGGAACTGTGTGAAAATGAACTCTTTCATGATTTTCCAACCCTAATGAGCATTTTACAAAGGCTATGGTAGGAGATGAAACCTCAACAGGACAACCCTGATAAAGGATTACTGTTGCCCAATGCTTGGATTCTGAAATTAGAACGTGTTTACAATAACCTGGAAATACTGCCAGTGGGATATCCAGTATGGAGGAAATATAGGAAAAAATCCCAATTGTTAATACCAAAGTCCCATATGATAATTGACATACAACACCCAAAGTGAAAGTCCCCTCAGTAGGGCCATGTGATGTAACAAAAGTCTCTATTCTATAACAATAAACCCTGACTTTTACGCTCATTTTAACCCACAAATTGTTAGTTTACTTAGAGAAGTTTTAGCACAATAATGAAATGTCTTGTGCGTTCTAAACTTTGGAACACTTTTATCCCACATACTTACATGCGTTAGTTATAGTACAGTGTAGGCTCATTGCAATGCATTATTGGGGATTACCTCTGTCACACCCTAAAACATAAAGAACTACAAAGTGAAAAATGGTCCTGATTTGTATTTTCAATGATTGCGCCTACATCATCTGATCATGTTTATTTCTGTACACAAGCACAATCTACCTTGGGATCAAAATGGCTTCCATTCTCCAGGCAATTCTCCCATTCCAATGTGTAACTATGATTGTAGGATGAGTAGATATGAAAGGTTGGGGCAAACTTTAATTGCCACCCATGCAGGCTTGTGTTTATTCATGTTGATTATGTACATCGTGGACATTATTCATCACAAAATCAGCACAATGCAATGACACATACATTGATGTTCAATCAATTATGTTTTCAACTGTCAACCTGAGCATGTGAACAGCAGTATTGATCTATTTCAGTATAAGTTTCTAGTATAGGAGGGCTTTTAAAGGTGCAACGAGAGATTTTGAGGGACCCGGATATTGTGTCATAAGAGTAATTTCATATAGACTAGCTAGACACTCAATAGATCTCTTACCTTGTATTTGGCTACAGAAATGTCTCAAAAGAGAGAAAAGAGGTGATTTTGACTTGCTTATATTTCAATATAAAACATATAGGCTGAATTTCGTATTTGCTCCTATACGAAATTAGAAATTTCACAATTTTTGTACCAAAGAAACATTTCTCAGCTTAATCCTTTCAGATGGGGATATTTTTGATGGAAAGCTTTACATCAAGGCAAAAATTAGAATTTTCACATTTTTAGGGACACCTGTTATTTAAAATGTTTACTTATTGGGGCATTTCAATATGCCCTCCCCCCGACTTACCTAAAAGATGTTGAGATATTTATATCATCTGAACCGTTAGCCTTAGTAATCCATGTGTGCCCAATCTTACGTGCAAATTCGGTCGCATCTGTAAGAAATTCGCAATTTTGTATTTTCTGTCCATAAACGGACAGAAATTCACAGCACGTACAGTAGCCTATGGACAGGGGAAATGGCAATTGCTCATAACATAAAACGCAAGATTGGATCAGCTCAAATTTTGGAATTAGGTCGGTTATCAAGCATATTCCGTGATTCACGATAAAACAGAAGGTGGTGAAATCATGTGTGAATGAAATCACGAAATGCACCCCTTTAAAGAGATTTCATTAGATTATTAACACAGCATATGATATAAGGTTTTCTTGAAACATATTCCCATCTGAAACAAAGTAAAGTGACAGGAGATTTTTTGAGGACAGGAATTTCTCTCAAAATTGTATGGACCACCTAACGAGAACATTCAAAGCGTGTATTGACAAACCCACTTTGTTTTAACTTGCATGCTATAGTGCTATTCGTAAATCCTTCAGAAAACCATGCTTTGATTTTCTGTTGTGCCCATGAGAGAAAATGCTAAATCGTCATCTTTTTGACATAAAGACAGCATATTAGACTTACTCACTTCAGATGTGACCTAATACATTGGTGAGCATTATGCCAAAACCGGGTTCAAAAAAAATTGGGGGCGCTTCTTTCTGGAACTGTCCTTGTTCTCTTTAAGGTAGCTAATATAGTTGTATTTTTATTATATCAATAAGTTCCGTCATGATGGTGTCCACAAGTCAACCCCACTCACTCTGTTGTTGTATTGTAGCAAAAAAACACGAAACCACTATGGACTTCTCCCCACCACCAAAATGTCACTAACGCTGCCCCCAAGAAACCCTATTCTGGGACCTCTTGACTCAAAACCACAAACTAGTGATCGCGTGACATAGAATGTGACTTGTGTCTCAAGGACATGGGAGCGTTGCTATTTATTTCACACCTGGCTTTGAGTTTTGTTAGCTTTGGTTCAGTAGCAAACCGTCTTGGAATAAAATGCACACCAAAGTTTTGAACCATTATGCAATAAAAAATAAATTAAAGCGAGAGAGAGAGCGAGCTGGGATGGACTTCATGTAGGAACGCCGGGCTATTGAACTGTAGTAGGGTCGTAACAAATAAAATTTTATTATTTCCAAAATGACCTAAAAAATTAACCAAGAGGCTATAAAAAAAATGAAACTGAAAAATTGAAAATCAAAAACAATGCTCTTGACTAAAAACACAGCACGATTTAAAAAAAAAACAAAATGGCAGTTTCGGCGTTTGCGCTCACTATATTAAGAGAATATAAAGCTGTGGGCCACCCAGCCTATCTTACAACTGTTGACCTAACAGAGCTTTGCTTGCACATGACCTTGACTCGTCACAAATGCGGGACCCCATAGGCACATATGAACGAGTTTTGAACTTCAACTTTTTAAGGTAGGGCAATTTTACATTTTTTAGCCTATATTTCACTTACTCACATGACCTTGGACCTTGGCAAAGACTTTAACCTCATCAAACATCTGAGGGGATCCCATGGCACATATTGACACAAGTTTGGTTCCCAATGAACTCCCTCGACTTTCAAGTGAGGTCAATTTTTATTTTTAAAAAAAAAAACCGTTAAAGGTGCAACAAGAGATTTCAACATATCAGGTGTCCTAAAAAATTGAAAGTACTGATTTTTGCCCTGATGTAAAGCTTCCATCAAAATAACCCCACCTGAAAGGATTAAGCTGAAAAATGTTTCTTTGGTACAAACATTTTGACATTTCTAATTTCTTATAGGAGCAAATACAAAATGCAGCCTATGGTTCATATTGAAATAAAAGCAAATTCAGAATCACGTTTTCATCTCTTTAAGACATTTCTGTAGTCAAATATAAGGTAAGAAATCTATGGAATGTCAGTCTATATAAAATTACTATATGACACAATATTTGGTGCCTCAAAAAAACTCTTGTTGAACCTAGTAACCATCCACACACAATGCACAACAGATTGTAAGTAGTGGTCCTGCCAGCTATACAGTTCTTTTCTTATTTTGTGTTGTTGTTCTTTGGTTGCCTCAGCAGATTAATTTTTTGATTTTTTTTTTTGGGAGAGGGGGTATTTTTAGTCATTAGTGGCCTCCTTTAGGAAGGATGCCAGAAACATTTCGAGTTAAAGGGCATTTTGTGATCCTATAGCACATTATAGCACCTTTATGCAGGTTATGGTTACTAGATATTGCTAAGAAGAGGTTATTACCACAATTTCAGTTGATTCTGATGTTGCATTTCATGCTATGAGCAAATATTGGTTCAGTGCACATACGGCCCACTTGTGATTGTAATTTCTGTCGTTTTCCTGTTACGAAACAGAAAATAGCAACAAATTGCAAAAATTTCTCAGGAGTAGATGAATGGCACATAATATTAAGCACACAAACTATATATAGGCTTATGGATCAAATGATACAAAATCCAACTTTTTTTAGATACGTGGGGGAGGAAAAAGTGGGCTGAGGCTCAAAGAGGACCATTGCACATGAAAAACTAGTGCATCAAGATATTCAAATTGATATTTTAGCATGGCTGTAATAGTAGGGTTATAAATGAGAATCCATTCTAGAAGTTTGGGGAAGAAGGTTTGAAGTGTTTGTCTCTAGTTTGAAAGGTGCTGATTCAGAATTTTAGTGTCGCTCCAACCTCTGCGAAATGTGGGGAACTTGTAAAATAAGGCTGTAGTAAATTAGTACAGGGGTAAATTGAAATCAAGTCAAAATGTTGTTTAAATGTTCACACAAGTATTTGTGCTCATCAAGAGGTCAGGTCGTTTCCTTTTGAGGGCCTGGTACTGGTAACCTGGAAACCAGTACTACCTGTCCCATGCCAGGGGCACCTGAGTTGTGGCGGATCTAAACCGTCACCCCCATCGGAATTTCTGATGAGGGAGGGTTTAGGGGTTACCTGTAGAATGAAAGAAAGATTATACTACAAGGGGCGTCGCTTCTGGAGAGCTAATGGCGGAATCCAAGAACTGCTGCCTGCGTGGGGGGCGTGTGCCCAAAGGCTAGGCCCACCGCCGAAAACTGTGGATTGACGAAGGAAGGGCATCCGGTCAAATACCTTTTGCTCCAATAAATCCTCACCCAGCAGCATTGCTGAGTGAGAGGTGAATCCGGCCACCCCCGTTAACGGAACAAAACCGGATTTAAAACTTTGTATAACTAACATAACATAAGGATTTAAAAAGGTATAGTTGTCTAGGTTCATTCTGACACTTAGTTAGCAGGCCTCTTAGACTGTGTAAAACAAAAATTCCCAGATCCAGAATTTTTAAAACCCAAAGTTGAGATTTCTATATGAAGGAATTTGATTGAGCTTAGCTATCTCACACAGTGATTAGTATATGGACAAGAATTATGTACAAAAAACTTGTTTGTTTGAAATTGAGGGCCACCCTCCTCATTGAACTCTCAGCCTGTATAGAAACACCCTGAATGGGGAGCCAACTCTTGACCATACCACCAAGCTTTAATCAATCAAGAATCACATTTTAAAAAAAATGTTTTAAGAAAAAATTACGACTACATTATCATAGGGGAAATTTTAGGAGTGGCCCATATTACTTGGAGATTCAACTATTTTTGGAGAAAATATGCTCCATTAAAAAATTGCATCCCCCCTATTTATGAAATTCCTCCATTTAAACGTTCAGGTCCAACTCCTTGATAACAAGTTTCATGTCCCCTCTCATCCACAAAAAATGGATCCTCCTCAAATCTCTTATAATTCCACCTCTGGTGAAATAATGCTCCTCCCTTAATCATTAAAAAGATGAAAACATTCCAAAATCCCTCATGTCAAGGGAAAATCCAAGGGTCTGCAGAATACTACCTAAAGGTGCTTTGTTCAGTGCCTGACCACGGTATAATTGACCACCAAAGTATCGTGGGAAACAAAACGGTTGCGGTTTTGATGGGCAGTGCAATGCCCTATTCACTCTACTCTGAATATGGATGTTAACCATTAAACAGCAGTTTTTATCATATATTATCTGGAAAGAAAAGGATTTTAAAGCTGAAATTTCAGGGAAGCCGAGCAAAAAATACAGCCTATTGATATAAATTTGAACGTGTAAATCGTTGGGTCCCAACAGATGACCCGATATCACGAGCACCGGTAAAACCACTAATCAAAAAAAATTATTAAAAAAATTCCCGATTTTATATGTACTCACCAATATGTGATGCAGTAGTACAGAGGACATGGTGACAAGCCTTGGAACTGATCAAATCGGCACAATCATAAATGAAATACTGCCTGAGAAGTTAACCAGAATAAACAAAAATACCAAACTCTAAAACAAGCCTAAAAAAAAAAAAAAAATCAGGCTTCAAAAATAGATGTGTCCTTTTCAACTACTCCTTAAAGGTTGCAACACAAGAGATTTCAATATCAGGTGTCCCTTAAAAATCAAAAAGAATGATTTGCCTACCAATGAAAGCTTCTTTTTTTACATCAAAAAATATCCCCACCTTAACGGATACGCTGAGCAATGTTTCTTTGGTACAAAATTGGAGCAAATATAATTTCAGCCTGTTTTATAGCAAAATCAAAATCGCCTTTTTCTCTCTTTTATGACATTTCTGTCGCACCAATACAAGGGTAAGAAAATCGTTGATTGTCAATGTATATTTAAAATTACTATTGTTGACAACAATGTGGGTGTCTCGAATCTCTTGTTACACTTTAAATGGTATTCCACTTACTATCTAAGTTGTTTTTAGAGTTAGAAAATTTTAAAGGTAAAAGGAAGGGAAAAAGAATTTTGTCTCAAAGTTTTTCAGAGTGAAATTTCTTTTGGGTACCTTGATTTCTGGTTTCTTCCCTCTCATTGCACAAGTAACAATTAAACAAGGAGGTGTACCCGATATTAAGTAGGACGATGATCCCATAACTCAGAAGAATGATTGAAAAAATTTATAGGATAGATGTATATTAAATTTAGATTTATACTGTATCGTAAAAAATGTGAGAACAGGGGAAAATTTTGAAACATTGAGGACGCTCTTCAAAAAATTATTTAATTGAATTAAAAAACAAAACTTAAAGATACATCAGTGATTTGAAACATATTTGAAATTTACAGGAAAGCTTCAAGTGACGGATGACGTTGTAGAATTCTCATAAGGGTAACCTTTCCAGCGTTAGGAATTGAAAAGAAAGGAAGAACGAAAATAGAAAAATGGTCATGTTCCACGAAGATTCTCCATCAATTACGTGTTGTAGTAATTGTCAGTTCGGACACTGACTCTTAAGATTCTCGATTCTGTCCGTATTAGGTTGACTTTGGTCTATCATTTGCAGTGATGTTAGGATACCTGTACTTGTTAGTAACATGCTAAAAATTGATTTTGTGATTTTGTTCGATTTGCTGATTTAGCAAAATCATGATAGTGTTTTAATGGTTGCAGTTGTGGTATTCCCAATTGGTTAATTTTTTACAGGACCAAAAAATATGGCAAAATGGTGGAAGGAAACACACGCCAAGATGGAAGTTAAATGTTGTCCTCTATCTTTGAAATTTATGGTTGTCCCTTTTACCCCAAGATGACAAGATTCTTCAAACAACACAAAATTGAAAAATTAAAATACTGTTTTAAAACTTCCTCAACTGTCTTTTTATCATGTTTATAGGTTAGATCTTCATGCATAGTAAACTTGTTTTCTCCAAGTTTTGAGAAAAGTGTTTACCAGGTTTTTTTTTACAGCACACTAAGAAAATGTAAAAAAGAACCCCAGGGCCCAAAATACCCCCAGTAGTAGAACATCCACTATGTTATTTTCAAACATTGTGTGGTTACTCTTTCAAACAAAATACCAAAACAGTTAGCCAGGATTTGTAAGATTAAAAATACATCGGTCCCGGACAGCCATTGTCGTCTCCCGTCGCGGTTTGTTAATAATGGTCTCATTGACCTTGGTATGTGACCTTTGAGATCATTTACAAATGAGTACCCAAGTGTTTGCACCTATGATTCAAGTTGGTTCCAATTGAACTTCAACTTTCAATTAAGGTCAATTTTACATTTTAGCCTCTTTAAACTTGACATACCCTCACAGGGATCTTGACCTTGGTTATGTGACTTGGACCTCATCAGCAAATGCGGGATCCCATGTTGCATCGATGACCCCCAGACCGATGCTGGTTTAAATCCTCAAGTATGCGGATATTACAAGAAATGTTAAACCCTTTTTTCACACAAACAACGACATCAACACACTAACAGGGACACAGTGATCACTATGTGTCTTCCTGCCTATGGGCAGGCGAACAAAAACAACAAGTTTCCAACAACTTTGTGTGTTTGTATCCTTGACTCCCGTACTGCCACCCCGTTTTACGGTATGTATAGCAAACTTCCAAGACAGACATTAAATCGTGACAGTACTGCTGCAGTTAGTTTCAATTAAAGTTTTCAGAGTTGAGACATAGAACCCAAAGAGGTTTCTATATAGATAGAGAAAGCGTTACGTCATCTTAGAAATTCATCGTTCGCAAGTTTGCAGACCACAAAGAAAACATAGGTACAACAATAGAAAGCAATTTATGGATGCCCCGCTTCTACCACATACTGTGGGTGCCGCTTGCATATACACTAATTGGTAGTGATACAAATTGATGTATGTGTAGAGGTGGCAGGTGTTAATAATAGTGCACCTGGATCATGTGCTCAAGATACTTTTTTTCCCTAATGCAATGCGCGCTTAGGGAAAAGATGTTATTCATGGGAGGCGGGTTATTTAATTCAAGACGAATGAGTTGTAACTTCATTCGTTGTGTGGCCGGGTAGGACAAAATTTAACCACCCACTTAGCACCCCACCCTCCCCACAATGGATTGTGCCAGCTTGTTTGGATCAATTGACATTATGTGTGTATACAGCACCCCAAACTAATCATTATTCCGTGCAATATTCAAAAATGTCAGCGCCCAGCACGGCGACTGGTTTGAATGGGATTCATCCCCTGATAGAACAGATTGACAACACTTTCTAAAGATAACATTTTAAACATTCTTACATGACATGATAACCATTTCATTGGAGCAGAAAGCACTTACACATGGAGTGAGCGGGAGGAATGATAACATTTTCCATTATTAGAAAATGTTTTGGTGTATTTTTACTTTGGTCAAGTCCCACTTTGTCCAATCCCACTTGTTTCAATTCCAATTGGTCCAATCCCACAATGTCCAATCCCATGGTTAATCCCACTGGTCTAATTAAGGAGCAGAAAGCAATTACACGTAGGGCAAGAGAGAGGGTGAGGATTTAAAATGTTTCACCCCATTATTAAGGAAAGGTCCTGGGGTGGGGGGTATCGACCAAAATTGATATCAGGTGTGCGTCCGCCAGGTAAAAAAAGTCGACCCATGTTGATAGTGACCAAATTTGTACAAAAATATGACCCTTTGACCAATTGATATAGTTGGTTCCAAATTTCGACCCATTTTCTCTAGTTCGGCTTTAACATTTCGCACCATTTTCATCGTAGTAATATTAGCAAATTTATCGGCCATGTTCATAGTTAACTTCTCCAAAAATCATAAAAATCAACCATTTTTAAAGTAAATTGGTGACAAAATGAAAATGGACCCATATATAGTAGCAAGACCTCCTTAAAAAACTGACCCTCAATATAGTGAGCCATTGGGGAAAATGGCCCCTTGTTATAGTAAGGCATGAAACTGTGACCCATATCGGCAGCAAATATGTACCTACCTTTTCCACTGGTAACCCCCCCGGGGAAATGTTTTGGTGAATTTTTACTTTGGTCAAATCCCACTTTGTCCAATCCCACTTTTTGATTCCATTTGGTTCAAATCCCACCCACATGGTCCAAATAGTACGATTTCTTTTTTTGTGTGATCCGGCCTATTTGGCTGCATCCCACTGGTTAATTTCACTTGGTTCAAATTCCAATTGGCCAACTTACTCAGTCCAACTCCACTTGGTCCAATTCTACTGCATGGTTCCAAATTGCAGTTGGTACAATCCCACTTGGTTCAATCCCAATTGTCCAATTCCCACTGGTCCAATTACCACTCGGTCCAATTACCACTAGGTCAATTACCCGTCAGTGTCTTTCCAATTCCCACTTGTCCATTTCCCACTCCAGCCAAATCCGGGGACTGGGTCCAATCCCACTTGGTACAATCCCACTTGGTCCAATCACACTTGGTCCAATCCCACGTGGTCAATCACACTTGGTCCAATCCAACTTGGTCCAAACACACTTGGTCCAAGCCCACTTGGTCAATCCCACTTGGTCCAAACACACTTGGTCCAATCCCACTAGGTCCAATTCCACTTGGTCCAATCCCACTTGGTCAAATCCCACTCCGTCCAATTCCCATTTTGGTCCAATTCCCATTGGTCCAGTTCCTACTTGTCCAATTAACAATGTCTCAATCCCACTTGGGCTTCCGATCCCCACTTGGTCCAATCACACTTGGTCATCCAATTGGTCCAATCTCACTGTTCCAAATCCACACTGGTGCGATCAATCCCACTGGTCCAAACCCACTTGGTCCAAACCCACTGGGTCCAATCCCACTTGGTCCAAATCATCAGTCCAGTTCCTTTGGGCCAATCCCACTTGGTCCAATCCAACTTTGTCAATTCCACTGGGTCCAATCCACTTGGTCCAATCTCACTGGTCCAAACACACTTGGTCCAATCCCACTTGGGTCCAATTCCCACTGTCCAAACCCAATTGGTCCATCCACATTGGTCCAAAAAACCCACTTGGTACAATCACATTGGTACAATCACACTTGGTCCAATCCCACTTGCGTCCATTTCCCACTTGGTCCAACCACACTTTGGTCCAATACCACTTGGTCCATCACACTAGGGTCAAATCCCAATCAGGCCACCTGTTACCACTTTGGGCCAATCCACTGGTCCAATTACTACTTGTCCAATCCCAATGGTCCAATCCCACTTGGTCCATATCCCACTCAGTACAATCCCACTTGGTCCAATTCCACTGGGTCCAATTCCCATTGTCCCAATCCCACTCAGTCCAATACCAGATTATTCCCACTTGGTCCATTCCCATTGGGCAAATCCCATTGGTCCAATTCCTACTTTATTCATCCCACTGGTCCAATCCCCACTTGATCCAATTTCATTTGTCAATACCACGAGGTCAATTCCCCTTGTGGTCCGATATTCCTCAGTCCCACAATTCCCATCTTGGTCAATTCGAAACTTGCCCACAGTTCCACTTGGTACAGTTCCCAATTGGTATTAGAATTCAAATTTTGTACTGTCTTATTGATTTTAAGAGTTTGAAGAAAAAGGTTATTTCTACTTTAAATTAGTGCATGAGTAATAAAATAAAAATTTCAGCTTTTTCGATTTCAATTTGATGGGTTTCATTTTGCGAAACCTCTATTTCAATTATGGTATTTTTTAGTGTCACCAGAACAATGAATAAGGAAGGGAACATTAAAATTAGCTGAAATCAATATTGTGACCAGCACGGAGTTCATCCCATTTGTTGATGCATTTTTTTTGTTTGTTTCATATAATTTATGTTTGGTATTTCCTTTTTGTGTGATCTTAAGGGGGAAATCTAGTTCAAAATGAAGTGTCCCTATGAACAATATGCTCTAGACATGTACTTCATGATTAATATAGGAAGGTCATATATGAAAATATTCAGAAATAAGTAAGTCTTTCAAAAATGAATCATTTTACAGAATTTCAACAGTCATTCCATGCCATTACACGAGGTCAAAGGTCACAACTATATTTGGGCTGCAGTGAAATACAAAAGTGCTCCTCATTTTTCACCAACTTGCAATACTCTGATATAATAAGACTTAAAACATGTGTAAGTCAGTAGGTGCAAACCTAATAAGATATTTTTTTAATTTGATTTTGTATTTTATTCATTTTTGTTCGTTTTATTATTTTTTAAATTTTCATTGCTGGGTAAGACCTTTACCCCCGTAAAATAAAAACTAGAGAGAAATTCCCTAAAATGGCCATTAGGATTTGTAATACTATCATGAATTACTATTGGTCCAATTTGAAGGCAAGAAGCTCTACTATAACCCTTTATTTTCCGGATCAACTTTTTCACGGCGAAAAAGTTATGGCCCGTTCATGATCTAGAAAATTAATTTTAATTATCTAATTATAACATTTTTGTTCTTTAAACTTCAAATTTAGTACTTGCATGAATAACTAATTATGAATCCAATTTTTTCTATAAATAATCACTGTTTATGCTAGAAGTTAATTTAGTTTGTCATTGTCTTTAATATTGCAGGGTGAAAAAACAATAAAATCATAATAAATATAGCTGCTTGAAAAACATAAAAAACATAAGAAATTATATTTGTTTGGCGAGACGCACTTGACTTTATTGATCATAAAAAATTTTGGAATTAATGTCCGATTTTCACCAATAAAAAGGGAAATAAAGCTAAGAATTGTAGCAATGTAACAAAATTAAGAACCCACTGCAAATCTTTACATCACAAGACATTGAACCTAGATTTCCCCCTTAATTTCTGGTTCATAGGTTGGTAGGTTGATGGTCTGTGTGTGTGTGTTATGTAGGAAACCTGATATTCATTGCTGGGGGTGGTAACTTTGGTATAGATTATTCCGGCATCTACCATATTTTCAATTTTGTGCAATTTTATAAATGTTGACAAGTATTTTAAATTTTAGGTATGTAGGAGGAGGCTCTTTTGTATTTAATGTATTTTAAATTTATCTTTGTGAATTGTTAGAAAGCCCTAGGCCTACAAAATAGTTTGTGTTGCCGTAACAGAGGGCGAAAACTCTTGTAACGGGTATGGTTCGCCTGTCGTCTGCTCCTTCAGTTATTTTTAATATTTTTCTTTTCAAAAAAGGTGGATTTCCACACGTTTTTTTGCTCTAAAATGAATAAACATATGCCTATGATCTAGCAAAGATCTTTTATTTTACGGTTTGGGGGGGTTTGGTTGTCTGTAGTTGTTTTTTTGTGTCTTGTTTTTTGATGTTTTTCATTCATCGGTTTGTGTTGATAAAAAACAAATTATTTATTTTTTTTAATTGTAAATAAAATCATGGGTCGGGGTGGGGGGGGGGGGGTCGGCAGATTACAAAAAAAGCTGGGTGGGGGGGGTGCTAATTTGCATAATCATTGTGTTGTGTGGGGGGTGGGCTGGCAGGTTTTTATGAAGCAACCTGGATCACTGCTTGAGGCTAGTCAAGCTATATTCTCTAAAGTTAAAAGATTTAAAAAAATAAAATATAATTATTAGTACTCATGTGTCTTCCATATGACTTCTTTGGGGGGAATGGGTAGGGGGAAGGGAAAGAACCAAAAATATCACTATCAAAATATTCAAAATATTTGATATTTTCACGAATAGCTTAGTGAAGGACCAGTACAAACTGTAGACTTCTCATAAGTTACTTTTTCCAACTGATATTGGTAGAATTGACAGATATTTAGGGTACCTGTACTTGTTTATTTTTTCTTTTCTGATATATAAGCAAATCACTGATATGCCTTTAACGGAGAATTTCAAAAAGGAAATTGAATTGGCATACATAACATGTCATCGGTGATACTTCCCACCGATATTGCAATGGTTATCTCTCCTAGTTGGGTGTATGTGCCGACAAATGTCTTGAAGGTACTCAGGTGAATGATAACGACTGAAACAAACACATTTGAAAAAAGTTGAGGTAGTGAAATTGGTCGTCCAAAAGTGCACAGGACTTGTTTTTAAGAACGGGTGTATTTCATAAACCCTTCCCATATGTTTTGTTGGATTCACTTGATATCACTTGAGAATTATTCCAAGATTTCAGTGGGTCCAATCTTGCATGTCAGTTGCATGTGATTGCCAACAAATTTCAGTTTAAACATATTTCCCCCTCGTTTTTCCTTTCTCCACTCTGAAATTAATTCCTTTTGATTTCCCAAACTTTCCCAGTAGCATACTGCTCCGGATGCCAGTTCCTGATTTTTGCTCTAACTAGAAAGGTTTACTATAGTTTTTTTCTCAACACATTCTAATGCTTTAGACAATCTAGTTGAAGAATCAAAATGCTGACGTCCATCAGCATGCGCATTTGAGATATTCGTAAAAACAACATGGCTGCCAAAAATGCCATATGTTAGCGAAATTTTAACCAAGGAAGGTTTGTGTTTTTCTTAGTGTTAGAAGCAGAGGAAAACAATATGTTATGGTATTTATGGGCTGATTAAAAGAACAACAAGCTATATTTTAAGATTTCAAGATGGCGGTTTTTTGTAATATCAAGATGTGACCCAAAAACCAAAAAGGCCCGCCAAAATACCACCATTTTATGAACGATCATAAACACGGTTGTTTTGTCGTGGATAAGCCTGACAAATGTATCATGTTATGATGCCAAATACGGGAAACAAGCCATGTCTATGAATTATGTTTTATTCACAAATTAGATTTCAAGATGGGGACCAAACATCGCTGCCAGGCTCCAAAGCATTTCACGTGTAAATTTAACCAATTTTTTTCTCAGTGACGGCTGCTGTCCTCACTGAACAAATAACCCAGTTTGGATAAATATGGCTGTTTAACGTCTCAAAGATATCTCGACCCAAAGATAGATAAGAGGTGGCCGCCAATAATAGCAAACTTTGCGAAATAATTTATGGTTACGTTTTTTTTTTCGGCAGTATATGCAGTTCTCGTGGTTCTGGTCATGTAAATGTTGACGTATCAAGCATTGCTCACAATTCTCAGAAGTCTTTCATTGAACAGGTCTTCCTTTTCCTTTGGTAGGAGTCCTTTTTTACGAGAAACCTTTCCTGACCAGGGTTTCTTTGTGTGCAAGTCATTTCACGAAAAGTATACCCTGACCAGGCGTTTTTGGTATGAGTCTTTGATTATAGGCTCTCAACAAGGGTTTTCTTTTTGGGTGGTCACTTAAATTAGAAGAATCATTCCCTGACCAAGGTTTCATTGTGATATGGTTCGGGACCAAGTTTCTTGTTGATATGAGTCCTTGTCAGGAGCTCTTTTACCCTGACCAGGTTTTTTGGTCACCATAATATAAATTAATATATAGATATTATATATATAATATATATATACGAAAGATAATATAATATTATTATATATTATACATATCTAAATATATATATGCGATATATATATATAGAAATATATATATAATATATATATAGAACACACTAGGTAAACAGATATGTACAGGGGTATTATCTTTGGAATTAAGAGTGCCAATCCCATTTTCACATTTAATAATTTTAAATAAATAAATTACAAAAGTATAGACCTCTGGAAGGCAACGTTACTATGAGTCACGGTTACCCTCACTGACGTTCATGGTGGGGGGTGGTACCGTATCTTCAGACGGATGATGACTCACAGTGGTGTCTTAACCAGTAGACACGTATGTATACACATGCCGTGGGGGTCACGGGAGCTGAGGCATTTCCAGCACTTGTCTGTACTTTTCCAATAGTAGAGAGTGCTTAACCACTACGAATAGTGGGGGCGTATTATAACATAATAGTAAACAGTATTATTTAGCAGGGGAATATCGTTGGAATTAGAGTGCTCAATCCCATAACATACATGGCTACTGGTTAAGACACGGCTAAAACTGTGAGTCATCAACCGTCTGAAGATCGGTACCCAGTGACCGTAAGTGAGGATATACCGTGAAACTCAGAGTAACGGTTGCCTTTCAGGGTTCTTTATACTTTGCGCGCACCATGAATTTATAAAATATATATGATATATATTAATATATATAATATAATATAATTCCTTACTGCGGGAGCCCTCCCTCAATTTGTTTTATACGGAACTTACACTGTGAAAATCATCTAGTCAACAAGTGAATGGGACAATGTTCATATCAATGGTAATGACAACTGATTGTTTTTCGCCCTGTAAAATGATGCGAAACCATCATTGTACCATCTAATTGTCAGAAACCGAATTGCGACCAAAAATGTTAGGGACTTTCTAAGATATCCATACCCGACTTCGCATATTTCATACGATGTATATTACCTGTTGTTGGGCCATATCCAAAACAAAAGGCAAAATTCCCCATCCCAAAAGTTGATGTAACTTAAAAAAAATGATATATCTCTCATTTAAGGGTCCAACAGCTAGCATTTTAACTTGGTCAATTGATATTGGATATTTGAGTTTGGATTATAGCTCTTACATCCCAAATGACCTTTTTTGCCACCTTTTCAAAAATCACTGGAGACCCATTGCCTTGTGTTTACAAGGAAAGTGGCTCGATCTAACAACACAAAAATGCCGCTACCTCCCTTTTTAGCTCTTTTTAGTGGTTGACGTCAGGGTTGTAATTTATTTTACTCTAGGGACTTAGGGGTATAGAAAACAAGAAAGTACAATCGCCATCTAATTAGTTGTAGTAAGTGTTGGAGGGCAATATGCTGTCATGTGGATAATATCGTGGATTAGCACCCGGGGTTCACTCCCACTGGCGGAACATGTATGTAAGGCTGTTTAGAACCCCCCCCCCCCATATTATTTTTATTTTCAGCATTGTTGTCCCACACAACCTCATATTTTGTAAACTGTCACCCCATTTTTTTTGGACAAAAGACCCCTATTTTGATCAGTAGAAGGACTATGCCCCAGGAAGGGCATTCAAGATGAGATGCGGACAGTTGAAGGAATAAATGATCGCTTAGATAGGCTGCAAATGTTTACTTTTTGGGGTCTCAATTGCGAGGTCATACGGATAGTTAGACACCGCAGAGAGAGGGGTCTATGTATACTCAGAGTTTAGGCTCAGTTGGTAACGTAGTTCAGGAGTCCCGTAATAGAACATGGGCGGAAGAGGAGTAGTTGCTCAAAATGCTCTTCGGGTGTTTCAGTGGGTAAATACTTGAGATTGTACTTCCGGCAATCCAATTATATATGCCTAGCTCTATTATGGATATCTTTGATATTGCTGGAAAAACATCGCAAGATTGGACGTAATTACTGGCATTTGGAGCTTTTTATTCTTCTAAAATTTCAGGTTGTGGAATGTAACATTGGTACAAGCTGGTCTATAAGGTAACGATATTGCAAAAAGCTATGTCTGTGGGTGTAGGTCCAGCTATTTTGCGGCCCAGCAAAGAGCCGTTCAACATGGAGCGCCAACTGTCCCAGTCGTCGTAAGTTGGGAATGTCAGATGGATCGTGCCGACGTGGTCTCTAGCAATCACATCAATGTATAGTTCAAGGGGCGACGACGCCTGCTTGGGCATGGTAACTCTCAATGTGATAAATTGATCAATCGAAAGATGACAGTTGACCGGCAAATCGTACTCGGCATTGGGCAAAGAAGATGAAATTGGAAGGATATTACATATATCTGTGCCTTGGTCATGTGATCACGCCATGATGATATTTGTACTCGCATAAGAAGCCGGGTGTGAGGTGCCATCCAGGTTATCCTGTAACATTTCTCATGGTCCAGGGATCAGATCCATACACCAGGATACTCTCTACAGAGGCCATAAAGAACTTCCGCTTGGTTGAATTGGAGATTAGCAGATACAAGTGGTGTAGTTTATTTCAGCATTCCCAAGCTTGTCCTTTGTGTGACAGGGAAGTCGTTTTTTCTGCTGTCGGGCAACATAGGTCCCAGGTTAATTAAAGTTTTACTTAAGGCCCTGATCTATTTGATTTGGGTAGCGTCTGTAGTGCAGGTTGATGATTTTCCTCCTCAATCATGACGGTCATATTGTCTTTTTGCTTGATGTATGCTTTAGAGCCAGCATTCTCAAGCGATGTAGTAGATCTTGTTGACCACATACAGATCGGCTGTTAAGAGTAGATCATCTGCGTATAGTCAAGGGCTGTGAGATGCCGACTTTGGTGACGTCAGAGCGTCTTTAGGTATATTCTAGTGTAAGTGTTGTGTATATTTGGTACAAAGGTTAAAAGGCCTATCTAGTCATGAACATCAGGACTATGTTGCTCTGCCTCCAGTTCTAGGTGTCCATACTTCATTCTAGCCTCTGTCAGCGGGTTTTTGGTGGTTGCCTTTTGTCCATAACACACGACTGTGAATACTGATGGTGGTCTGCACTCCATTTAGATAATACTTACTATGTCGATGTGGGGGTTACGTTTACATACGATCTGCAGCTGACGATTACAGGTATATCCCCCTATCTTCTTAGTATGGGAGGTCATGGGTTGGCGTCCTCTTCAATCTCTTGGTAAAAATATATACAGTTTGAATTTCTACTTAAATGATTCTCTTAAGTTAAACTGAAATTGTGTTTAATGATGTTATCAATAGGTGTTTTTCACATTCAAATTTAGATATTGCTTTGGATTCGTTTAATAAGGGAGAATTGCTCTTTTTTTCTTTGTGAAACGCCAGAAAGCCTCATGGATTAGGACGCTATATAAAGAGTGTGTTATTACATTATCTTGCCAATCTGCGTGCAACTCTAATGAACAGTCTCTATGTACGTTTGAACACCTTTAACATGGTCCCCTTGTTAAACAGTGGGGTTAAACATGGTCCTTGTGTGTACATTTATGGTAAGAGCCCTCTTTAATAAAACAACTGGAATGTAAAATAACAAGAAAAATTTGTAAATTGAGACCTCCAGGTCAACTAGAAACTACTTTGCAGAGAGTCTGGCATAACAAACAATATTTAAAAAAAAAAAAAAAAAAAAAAAAAAGTGATAATTTTTTTCATTAAGGAATGGGTACTTGGCGGCCATTTTGTTTTCGATAAAATCTCAAAACGCCGAAATGATGTGGACTGTCAGCAGTTTGATTCAACTAGATGGTCTTAAGCATTAGAATCTGTTGAGAAAAAAAAAACTATAGTAAACATTTCTAAGAGCAAAAAATTCAGGAAATGGAATCTGGACTAGTAGGGCACATTTACCAAAAACTTGTTAATTGTTCAAGCCGCACTATGAGAAAAAGAATCGTTAAAATTACAAAGTGAATGTTTTGGACACCTTGGCGCGATGTTATTGGTCGCCATCTGAACTATATTCTGTGAATACAATAAATCCTAGGGAAATGACTTGTTCCCTGTTAAGTGGCATCCATAACATGATACATTTGTCAGGCTTTATCGGCAAACAAACCTGTTGGGAGTATTTTCACAAATGTGTATTTTCGGCGCCATTTTGTTTTTGGGTTCACAATCTCGATATTTAACCGCCATCTTGAAATCGTTAGATAGAGCTTGTTCATTTTATCATACCATTAATACCATAATATGTTTCCTCTGCTTTAATAGAAAGAAAAACAATCTTCTTGGTAAAATTTCTCTAAAATTGCATTTGGGGCCATTTGTTTTTTGCCGAATATCTAAAATTGTCAATGCTGATGGACTGTAAGCAGTTGATTTCTTATAATGGATAGTCTAAGGAAGCCAATCACCAAAAAACTAAAACTAAAGGAATATTTTCTAAGATAAAACTGGCTGGCATCCGGATTACAAGCTGTCTATTCCGACTATTAGAGACCATTGTGCCCGCCACTCTGAGTGTACAACACCGGAGGAAACCTGTGGGGGGGGGAGAAAAAGGGCACATTGCCATCAGCCCATCCTCTTTTGAAAGTGGAGCGGGCCTGCCCTACCTTTTAATTGGGCTCCCCACCTATCATAGCTACCGAGAAAAACGATGTGAAAGTATTGAAAATTGCACAGATAAAGTGACCCTCCACTTTGAAAATTGTTCCGCGCCGCATCCTGTTGCTACTGTGATTATCGTGCTTTCTTGTAAACCTCTTATTTTCTTTCAACAGTTATTGTGCTAAGCTTATTCAAATTAACTTTAAATCTATATGATCTAACTGCCAAAAATTTGCACTTTACAAAATGGACCAACAGCAGGCCCATAACAGTGGGGGTGGCAGGCAGGGGCAAAAAACACCCTTAAAGGCTCAAAACGCCAACAATCGATTTCATATGTGAAGCGAACCAAAAATTAAGGGTGTTTTATGCCGGATATTTGTTGAAAAAAGGTTAATATTTTGGTAAAAAAAGGTCCACTTTTGCAAATTCGCGCACTCCCTCCCCCTTCAGGAAGGAAGAATTTTGGGAATACCCCCTGTTGAAACAAAAATCACCTAAAATACAGTGCTTCAATCTAGAAGCTTGAATGTTTCAAGTGAAGTATCAGGATGAACACCAGGCAAATATTTCATTAAATGTTTGGATTGAACATCAACAGGGCGTAGCCAGCTTTTTTTGTCAGGCAGGGGCAAAGGGGGGGTGGGGCCCCCATATATTTTCAGGGG
>JAMKCH010029995.1:0-16690 GCA_023653785.1 Ophioderma brevispina
ATTTGGACACACACATACACACACAAATCCACACACACATCCACACATTCCACCACATACAACATGCCACACGGATTGCAAGTGGTCCTGCCAGCTATAGCTGGCGGCCCACAATGCACAACGGATTGCTAGTGGTCCTGCCAGCTATAGCTGCGGCCCACAAAAGTCTTAAGAGTACCCTGGTACTAGTCTGTTCAATTAACTGAGATGTCTGGTGTTTATTAATTATTTCAAAAAATACGCAACTTTCGAATAATCAACGGGAAAAAAAAAAAAGGAAGTTGTTTGGTATCCTTGGACCTAAGACGTTTTTACATGACATAGGGAATGGGACATTTTTTAAACCTTCCAAATCTATTGAAAATCTGTGGTATTTTACCCGCGTTTCCAACTGAGCGAATAAAGGTTTGGTACCTTAGAACTACGTTTGTGGAAGGTTCCATTAACTCCTTTTGTAGGTATTAAAAGTTGTCGTCGGAGGATATTATTCACGCTCAATATTGTCCGCTACTGAGTTGAAAACATAAATAATACACCATCTTTTCTTCAACAGGATCAAATCCGAACCTTTGTTTGCCATACAAACAAGATGATATGCACGGTGTCACACGGCATTAACTCGAATGGACAACATTACAGGAGAGCGTATGATTCTTTGTCCGGAACCCAATTTAATAAACAGGCAGGGCCTCTATTAAAAGTATCGATTTCAACGATGCATATATGCCCATGCATTAATGCACGCTAAAACACCTGACAAATCAAAGTACAGTCACGAACAATAATATTGCTTTTGAAGCGCCCAATTCGTGAATGGGGTGCTGTCCATCAAAGTTCGTGTCAAAAGGTCACTATTCACCTGGACCCAGTTTGTTGTGTTTGTCAATGAAAATAGGTAAATGAATAAAATCAAAAGAAGAAAAAGAAATATGTTTTCAAGTTGGAACCCAATGATCTTGTTGGGTCCAATGATGATAACAAATTTTCTTTCGTATTTTCGAAAGCGTATATTTTTGAAAAATTAATAAAAACCGGACACTAAGTTAATTGAACAGGCCAGTAATAAGGAATAAGGTGTAAAGTTTAAACAGGGTAAAAAAATTATAATGATCACTTGCGCTAAATCATGGACTATGTATTCTTTCATCAAACTGAATAAAAAATGTTTATAGTTTGACTAACTTTGAATTGAATGGCTGCAGGCCAAAAATTGTCATGGGTAAAATTGTCAAAAAACAGTACAATTTAATTAAACTAATTCAAATTACTCGCGTGTTGTATGGGCAGATTATGGTAACCAAATGTCATTGTCCACTATCTACATCTTCAAAATATTGACACTTATCGGGACAGGGGCTTGTGAACCCCCCCCCCCCCCATAGACCCAGTCGAAACCTGCCCTAATGAGCGCCTAACTAGGCAAGAAAAATTAGTTGAACTATTAAAAAGATCTTTCAGTTGATACACAATGAGACAAACAATTGATACACTTTGGAAATTAATATTCAAAGCATTCTGAGCTTTACCTGCAGTATGACCTTGAACAGTTATTTCCATAAAATCCATAAAACTGCCGATAGGGGCAAAAAAAAAACGATACCTTTTTTAATCCTTATGATAACCAAACATGGTACACATTGAAAGCAATTGGAAACATCTTGAGATTTGACCCCGATACAAATTACCCCCTTATTTCTCCAAATAGACCCAAATTTTGGGGGGGCGGGGGGGAAATTTTTTTTTTCTTGTGGATTATGGAATGTTACTCCTAACAGCATCACTTCAGCTTATTCCAGGCGTACTCTCAAGACATGCTGTACCATAAACATTGGTTTGCCATATTATAAAATGAAGTGTTAAAGTCCGGATGTTGGTAAACACCTGTTTTGTGATGTTGACAAACAGTTTACAGATATGCGTGGTTATTACACCTGCTTTAAGTCTTCCTGATAGGGTATTAAAGGATAAATCCAAGTGAAGGGGACTATTCTCCTTTAGAGCTGTGCTGGATTTACATTAATCTCATCATAGAGATTGGCAACACGTCTATAAACTGTCATCAATTATGTGGGAAAAGGTATTAAGGTCATTCTATGAAAAGTTTTTCACGTTTTGTTGTTATTTTTAATTTTTTAGTTTTTTAAATTTTACAACTTTAATACATGATAAAGCAAAATATTGACATAAATAAAAACGATAAGCATCACTTTAATTAAAAGGTACCACACAAAAAAGGCCTTAGCGATCTTTGGTGTTTTACCGTGTTTGACACACATTGCAAGGCATCTCCATAGTTAAAAGTGGGACGAAGATAAATATGACCCTTTCTGTCCAAACCCAGACAAAAATCACCATTGTTTTGGCTATGAGCCAATAAACATTCCATAACTTAATTGAAAACAAAAGAATTTAAAAGAGAATTTTAATTTTAAAGACATAAATGAACAATTACAAAAAAGGAAAAAAATAAAAAAAGTAAAAAAGGTTTTTTTTGTTTCACTAAATCTCATTTTTTTTTCAATTTTGTCCTAAGTTTTGAAAGAAAGGTCACCTATATATATTTGGAACTTGGTGTGTGTTGAGACGAATGTCAAATGCATAGTAAAGGTGGTGCCATTTTGTGATTCTAGAACCTTATTGTTTGTTTATTGTTTCACTAGATGATCCGGGATAAAGATTATTCCAAAATTTCAGTTGACTCTTGTTGATAATAAAGACTACGCTATTACACAGGTAATTACGAGCTATAGGAAACGTGGTTTATTCCTTATATGGCCTCAGGAGACTCAAAGGAGGGCGCTCTTTATTATACCAGGGGGTATCAGATCCCATATCGTAACATCTTTCCTGTTTTCAAAAAAAAAATTGAGACAAAAAAAAGTTTATCTTTGCTTTAGAATATGATTAATGATCTGACCAAAATGTTCAAGTTTTTAAAAAACTAATGTCCATCATGATGAATCAAAAATGTTCTCTGCTAAAAATTTGGAATTGTTTATAAAATGTCCCTAGTACCTTCATAACAAACTCTTAAATTTGGGATGTTTTGGTTAAAAATATGCAACACTTGCCACAAACATTTCCAAAAATGTATCTGTTCCGAAGGCACTGACTGCAATATTTTCAGAGTCTAATTCTTTAATTTTCCTGCTGCTGTGCATGTCCTCAAAAGTTCCTTCATCCTGGTATGTTTCAGGTAAGTCCCAAGTTCGTAGTTCAGTAAATACTTTTGACAAGTTTTCAATCAAGCAAATCTGGGTTTCGGGGCACAGCACAAAAAAAATATTCTGAAATTAACACCTTGATTAATCAAACTTAAAAGTCACTCTATGGTTTTCTCAATCTAAATTTGGAAAACCCAGGCTTTACATTTTATTTGAACAAATTTCATGAAATGTGCCGCACGTTAAGAAGACAGTCCTCAGCAATACCAGAGACTCCATAACTCCAATCCATCTTTGCCTGCTCACAACACACTGTTGTTGGGCTTCTGTTGATATCCTCAGAATCCGGATTGCATCTCATCTCTTGGAGTCAATCCTTGAATTACTAACTTGATGTCTGTTATACACTACTTTACATCACGATGTGTTGAAATGGCGGTAACCTCGACTGCACACGTTTCAAACACGACACAGAGTCAACTCGACAATGGTTGAAATTTAAAAGACGACTCGTCATCAAACAAAATACAAGTTTACTACCAGTTCAACTCGTAGGCTCACTGTTACTTGCTCAGTCTGATTGCAATCTTGCTTACATTTACTCAGGCAAACAGAAGAGTCCACACAGGGACAACAAACGCGCGATTCTCACGTCATGTCACAGTTCTTCAAAGCTGGTGCCCACACAAAGGACAAGATTTCAGATTCGTCGATTTTCGTGTTCACAAGTTTTTACTTCATCAATTCAGTAATTACCAGCCGTTTGGCAATTATATCGTCACAACACTTCTTCGCCTGTCGGCAACTCACAAACTGACAAAGTTTTGACGTTTTTGTACCCTAACATTTTACCCGTGTCTGACCAGAAGAAATCTTCCATTTTACCACTTTGACGCATCCACGACAAGGGACCTCGCATCAGAAAGTTGCGGAGATCCGAATATCAGAAAACCACTTCTGACATCATGTTGATAAATAAAGACTACGCTATTACACAGGTAATTACGAGCTATAGGAAACGTGGTTTATTCTCTATTCTGGCATCATGGAGACTCAAAGTAGGGCGCTCTTTATTATACCAGGGGGTATCAGATCCCATATCGTAACAACTCTGATCTTGCAGTTGGTGTATTGGCAAATGTTTGCATCACAGTGCCCCAGAGGGCACGTGTGGTCCAGTGGAGATGACCGCGGACCTCATGATCTGAAGGTACGGGTTCAGCCCCGCTGTGGCCATGTGTTGTGCACTTGGGCAAGGGCACTTTACCTCGCTTGCTTCGTCGACCCCAGTGATATTCGGGTAGCTGTTAGGGGGATTATCACAAATCTAGGTTCTGATAGGATTGTGCGCTTGGCCAGCTGCCGACCTTGATGAAACGAATTGATTGTGATGAGTTCCTGATGGCGGCGTATTATAATAGACCAATAGAGCTGTGATCTTGATGAAATGGCGCTTTATAAAAGCCAGTATATTATTATTATAGTATTACTGTTAGAATTTTGTCCGTTTAAAGACGGATAATACAAAATTGCAAATTTCTGGCAGAGACGATTGAATTTGACTGTAGATTGGACCACCTTTACTTACTTAGCTAAGGTTAGATGTACATCACATTTTTTAAAGGTAAGTCAGGAGACAAGGCTGCAGATCACGAAATGCCCTTTCAACTCTAGGAAGTATTTCAAAATGTGACTCTGTACAAAGTAATTGATCCTCACCGTTTTGCCCTATATCTCTTATACGATACATATGGCAAATGGAGCATTTTGAAAGTTTTGATTTTTATTGGTCTTTGACCTTGATGGAGATCACTGCGGGGAAACAATGCATATGCAAACAAAGATATTTCGTGAGGGTTGAGATGCATATGCATTAGCATGATGTGGAATTATTTGTCTGATTCGTGAACAAAAGAATTCCAAGCATACAAGCACACACCTCACACATGCAGGAAAACGGCCTACTAAAAGTCCAAGCCACATACCTTTAACACGTAGTCTCACTTTTAAGCTACGGTGGGGCCAGCACTCAGCAAAGTATCCAATGATGTGCACGGATAGTTGTCAAGGTGCACTGGCACCCAATCACGGACCGGTACATGGTACGCTAGTGGCACGCACTACACCCATAAAAATATGCTCATATTGTAAAAGATATGGTGACGTAATTTATTCATTAATTACTTTGTGAAAAGGTTTCAGGCCACACACACTACACCAATTGTTTCCTAAACTTAATATAATTTAGTACTTACACTTCATATTATTCCAAGGAGATTCTTTGATCAACACGGTCAGCAGCATGCAGACATGCAAATTAATTTACAAAAGAAAATCTGTTGAAAGAGTTAAATGAACACAGGTTATGTAAATTTTTTTGGCATTTTCGCTGAATAAATCTCAATATCAGAATCCTTGGTTTCCGATTATGAGGATTTAGGGGAAGGTATTGTTACTATTCCAATTATCCAAATTATATCCAAAACTTATCAAACTCAAGCTTTAAGACATTCAGGCTGAATTTTTAAAGGTGAATCAATGCTACAACAGGTAAAAAAACAAAAATAAAGTTTGTGTTCCTATTAGCATTGGGTTACAAGTAAAAATACATTGTAGTTGTTGAAATACAACAGGAGAAATAAAGTGTTAACCTTTTGACCACAGCAGGTGCAATTTACGGCCTGCAACACTGCTGTGTGTATGGATGCACAATATTACACCTTGACAAGATGTTGGTGAACTAAGGAACTAGAAGTTTTATTGGCCCTTTAGTGGCCTAATGATGAAAAATGACTTGCCTCAAACAAAACAAACTTGTCTTCCCCACAAACATAAATGGTACAACCCTTCCCCTTTTTAGTCCATAAACCTGATAAGTTCATCAGTATATCACAATGAAAAAACAATAAACCCAGACATGTAGAGCAGAGCCAGGCTTCATTGATTTGCAAGAAAAATTTAATACATTGTTATAAGCAAACGTTCGTATCACAATTTGAAAAAATGGACAAGTTAAATTGTGGGTGATAGGAGCCTTGATAGTCGGGGCTCACAAACAAATTTTGGATATACCTAATTGAACATGCTTTCTGCCCACAGTCACAAGTTTAATTTGAAGAGGGCTTAATTTTCTTTTAAAACTATCATTCATAAGCAATTATTATTTGCTCAGCAGGAGGGTGTTAAAGCCATCCATAATGCCACAGGATGTTAGTTCCCAGACCTGCTTTGACAAAGTGGACATTAAATTAATGGTGGTAATTGAAATGGGGCATGCTCAAGCTTTGCTATTCCAGATAGCATGCCCATGAAGTTTCTCAGGATTTCTTCTTGATACAGTGTATTTTGGGGTTTAAAACACTTGCGTACATGATAAAATGTTGTAACAGCAAACTTCAATTTGAAATATATCTATGATGATATAGAGTGCCTCCGTTATCTTAACCATATGACAAAGTCATTGAGGTTCTGATCTCCCAAGTCCACATGCTAACACCTTGACATTAGGTTAATCTATCCATGTATGTTTTTGTTGTCATCATTGTATGAGATGACTATGCAGACAAAACAAAAAATGAAGAAAAGTACTTTAACAATATGCAAATCAGCCAAATTTTAAATTTCAAATGCATCAAAAGCCCAGGAAAGACCAAACCTTTCGGCTTTGTCACTGGAAAGATTCCATATTTTGATGTGTTTTCCTGTCAACAAAATTATTTTTGCAGTAAACGAGGGACAGAAGAGAAATAGAGCGAGGAGTGGAGGGAGAAGAAAAGGAAGAAGAAAGACAAAAAAAAGCGAAAAAAAGGAAAACACATTTCGCAGTTCGGAATTTTGCGCTCACTATATTCAAAGAATTAAAAGCTGTGGGTGCGTACAATGGACTTACATGACCTTTGAGCTTGACACACGACCTCATCAAACATGTTGCACCTTTGACTCAAGTTAGAACTTCAACTTTTCAATGGAGGTCAATTTTATATTTTAACCTATTTTCCAACTTGACGTCACATGAACTTTGACCTTGGGCACATGACCTTTCCCTTCATCAAAAATATGAGGGATCCCATGGTGCACCTATGACACAAGTTGCTTCAATTAACTTTCAATTAGGTCAATTTAAAAAATTCAAACATACACACACACAACGGAGTGCAAAGTGGTCCTGCCAGCTATGCGGTGGCCCACAACAAAAAGTATCCCCCCCCCTCCGAAAAAAAAAGAGGAAGAGAGGAAGAGGAGGAAGAATAGTATAAAAAAAAGGAAGAAGGGAACTGTGGGAGAGGAAGCAGGGAAAAGGATGAAGGCCGGGGAGGGAGAAAGAGTCACCGGAAGAAGAGCAGTTGGTGCACCTAATTTTGTGGGGATGCAAAAGGGGGGAAGTAGTGAAAAGGCAAAGTAAAAATTAAGGGTGGAAAACTTCCAAAATGTTGAGATTAAAAAAAAAAAAATACATCGGTCCTTGGACCGCTTGTGTCACTGCCGTCCGGTTATGAATGATCGGCCAACATGACCTTTGACTTGATATGTGACCTTGACCTCATCAACAAATGAGGGATTCATGTTGCTCCTATGATTCAAGTTTGGTTCCAATTGAACTTCAACTTTCAATGAGGTCAATTTTACATTTTCAGTTTTCCTATTTTACAAATTGAACTTAACAGGACCTCTGACCTTGGCATGCGACTTGACCTCTCAACAAATGAGGAATTCCCATGTTGCACCTATGTTAAAGTTTTGGTTCCAAGAACTTCAAACTTTTTCAAAGGAGAGTAATTTTCCTTTTCAGGCATAGTTTACAACTGACCTCAAGGACCTTTGACCTTGGCCATTGACCTTTGACCTCATCAAAAAGTGGGGGATGCTATGTTGCACCTGTGACCCAAGATTGGTTGAAATCCATCAATAGTATAAGGTTACTAAAGGCATGTTAATTACCCTTTTTCACAAACAGACCATCATAATCATCAAACAACCGACTCAGACAACAGTGGACAAAGTGATCCCTAGTGTCTTCCTGCCTTAGGCAGGCGAACAAAAATGGCAACAAAATTCACTGATTATTTGCCAAAAATCTGTCATTTTTCTTCTGGGTGGGAGGGGAACAGGGGGAAGAAAACAATTAGGGGGAATTTACCATGCCCCCCCCCAGCCTTGCCACTGAAAGAGAGAGAAGCAGAGGGAAGAAGAGGAAAGAGACGGTTGCAGGAGATGATGATTGATGGAGTACAGGAAGAGAAGTGAGGAGGGAGAGGAGGATATATTGGTAATGGTTACAATATTAGTGAGTGATGACAATGAGCAATACGAAAAGAAATTTATACCATTGTTGTAGATAAAAAATATGAAAAAACAAATAAAAAAATATTCACCTTGGCCAATTGACCATAATCTAAATCACATGCATAAATACAGATATACAATTAAATCCTAAATGATCTTGAGTCTTCACTAGTTTCATCGTCTACACACTGTTAAAATGACTGCAAAAACATGGTTTTTTAAATGGCAGTGGGATCACAATCAGTTAAAACACCATTTTTTTACAGTTATTTGCATTGGCGAGTCCCAGCTGCCGTTAAAAAGAACATTTTACAGTATTTTTAACAGGGACGGCAGGAAAAAAAATGCACTACTGCTTTTGATGTTGGGCTTCCACAATCTCCTCTCAAGCTTTGTGCTCTGCAGAGAGAACCAGAGAGAGAGACATAAAATCCATGAATTACTAATGATACAACCCAACTTTCATCTTGTTTTTTAATGAACTCGATCTTCATAATTATAGCTCGGTTGTTGAGGTATAATCAGACCAGAGCGTAAGACATGAACACAGCACAAGTATTACAGTTTTCTGAAAACACAAGCCACCTATAGTGGCCAAAACATTATGCTCGGCTATCTTCCAAGATGGCACCCTGTAGGAGCTGGTAAGTCTTCTCCTAAAAACCCTTTAAATTAAGATGGATTTTCTTACAAATAGATGGTGAATTAGGTGGTGATTACTCATCGCCAAACTTTCCTTTTGGTCTCCATGCATATAAGTAGTAAAACCTCTTATTGCATCAGTCTAATACATGGCCGAATATAGCATCAAGGTAACCAAACTAAGTAACATAAATGATGATCGAGTGTAATAAATTGTACCTGATAGTGCACTCTTTTCCGTGCCAACACTGGCTAGATGCCACAAATTCAACAATTCTTTCCATTTTTATCCACAACATTCCACAGAGTTAATTACATTTTCCACCATGTTGTTTTGTGTGTGGTTTTATTGCGAAAGTGAAGAGGGGATTACAGCTTTGAAGGTGGACATTTGTAGGGCATACATCTTTCATTCAAAGGTGATCAGAGTATTTCCCAATGAGGGCACACTTAATTTTCCAAAACAAATCGTGTTTTTTGCATATACAAGATTGTCCAAATAGTAATCGCACTTGGTGAAAATAAACCTAAACTCAAATTTAAAACCATCAATATAGAAAAATTACAACTTTGTTATGAAAACCCAGATCCCGGATTTGTTACACATTGTACGGTATCCTATGGGCACTCGTGATAACGTAAAGGTTTACTGCATGAAAAAAGAAAAATCCGAGTCATTTTAAAACTTTGGAAATTAAGCATTTTTAAGATTAAACCCCTTTCTTTACTTCTATGAGGACTATTTTAAACTTACTGTACAAAAAAGTATATTCAAAATCTAGGAGTCGCTTTTAACTTTAATTAGTCAAATTTACAGAGGAGATTTTGTTGAAAGGCACTTGGTGAATTGCCATGGTGAGAATTAGAGTTGCACTTTCTCATCCTTTACACCACCTTTAGGTATGACATGGGTTATAGCATGATGGTCCGAAGCTCTACGGACCCCTCTCTTGTGACACAATGTGTTTAGGTATTTCCATGAATTGAGCATAAAAACAGTCTACAGACCACAAAATACACATATTTCATTTCAGGTTTATTCTTCATAGGTCTGATCGAGTCATGTGGGCACTTGTTCAGTTTATAAGTAGTGTCTTGCAAACATGCGACTGTGCTCAGACTGCAAAATTTATGAAGAACTAGGCAGTTCCCGGGTTTCGCAATAACCTGGGTTTCGCGATCACCTGGCTGAATGACCCTCTGATGACGGGTCATGACCTTTTGGCATTCAAACAATTGGACCCCACCAAGTTTCATGGTCCCCACCACCAACCAATGTTTACCCCATTTGAACTCCTTTGACCTTGAATGACCCTTGATGACCTTTGATTCCACTAACCAATACAAACTTGGTCTTGGATGGTCAAGGGGAACCCGATGGGTTCCTGGGTTTTGCGGATCACCTGGCGCACTGATTACGATTACCTGGCTTGAATGACCCTAATGACCTTGTCAGGACATTTCAAATTTTCGGCATAAACAATCGACCCCACCCGGCCAAGTTTTATTTCCATACACCAATGTTTTACCCCATTTGACCTCTTTTGGCTTGCAAGATATGGCAGCTAGCTGTAATTTTTGCAGGAAAAATAGAAGTACAACAGGAAACCAAGGATACAGGGAGGAAATGATTTTTTTCTGTTTTCCCCTCAAACTACTGAGTCTACTAACTAACTCTTACTAGCCTAAAGAAGAGAAAATATCAGTAGCCTCCCACAATGCATTGCTTCCAATGGAGATTTTTGTACAGGTTGTCATGTGAATTGTTAGAGACAAAACATTTTTAAAATGCAAGTTTGTGATCAATACTTTTAATTTAGCCATGTTTCATCTCTAACTATTCAATCAGTACCTGTACAGAAACCTCCATTAGAAGCAATGCATTGTGGGAAGCTACTGATCCGATATCTTCTCGTAGACCTCAAGTACACAGAGAATTACAACATCTCACTTAGTACACTGTATCTACATCAAACAAGTTCAATGCAATGAGAGCTAGGATGGACAATTCTGACAAATCTATAGTGACATTTCCCAGATCTGCAATTTCATGAACCCTGTTAACAATATAGTCATAATTGCTTCTGTCAGATGGTGCTAAATACAATACTATACTGTCACCTTTGCTGTGATAATTCATGCACCTGATTTACTGCCATATCTGAGGTGGCCATTACTAATCTATATGTACTACTGTGGCCTTTGTGGTGATGATCAAACCTATTCACTGCCAAATTTGACATGGTCATCGGACAACGGCAGCCAAGCCTGGCAAACAACAAAATTAGTCAAAATAGGCACTGCAATACAGACTGAAAACCACAAGCTGATTTTGACGATGTGAGGTGGAATCAGAGGGTGTTTTGAACCAATCCCATAATGCATTGCAATGTGCATATATTGTACTGTACAAAAGACATGTTAGTACTAAGGATAAAAAAAGTTCAAGTTTAAGAACCACAAGACATTTCACCCCATGCACAAAATTACCTAAATAATAATGCTTTGTGGGCTAAAATGAGTTTAAAAGTTTAAAAATAGGATATTTGTGGGATCGCATGACCTTATTGAAGTGAAAGATTCACAAAACTGGTGCATTGTGGGATTGACTCAATGCACCCTCTGATGTGGAATGGTCATGGGTGGTGCCATGGCTTACAAACGCACCTTCGTCCAGTAGACATTATTTACCACTCAACCAAAAACAATCAGAGAAACAATACTTACAGTAGAGCTGACTCTCAAAGTCAACATTTAATTTGGATAAAAAAATAAATTGGGGATAAATGGGGAATTGTGCCCGTGTCAATAAACCACTTCCAAACTTTTGGGGAGGGGGTTATAATAATAATAATATACAACATTTGTAGAGCGCCTTTTGCAAGGATTCAAAGCGCAAAGCCTATTATTTTACGCTGCCATCAGGAAATTCTTCACAATCATTTCGCTTCTCTAGGCCGCAGTGGGCGAAGCGCACATCCCTGTCAGCACTTAGATCGTGATCTCCCCATAACAGCTCCCCAGATTTCGCCTGGGTAAACGAGGCAATTGAGATTTAAGTATCTTCCCAGGGATACAAACACGTTGACAAGCGGGGGCCGAACTTTACGATTTGCAATGGTTTTATGATCATGAGTTCCTGCGCTTATCCGCGGATTGACGCCACACGTGCTCTCTAAAGTAGGTGGCGAATTTCCGTGAATGCAGCCTGGGATAGGCTTATAGATATCTTAGAGCCATTCCAACAAATTACAAAAAAAATACCCCTAAAATAATTCAAATTCAGTAAAAAATTAGCATATCATATGCATATTGATGGGCATATAGTGCTCTCGCCAAAAATGTGGTGCATATTTTATTCATTAGGCTTTTCGGTCTTCTGTATCAACATATAGCAGTACTTTTCATAATTTATTACCAGTGAATATAATTTCCTTCATTTGCTCTACCATCATGATTTGACAACAAAAACTGTAACTTCAGTTTATATTGGCATATTACACAGACCACACTTACAGTACTATTATATAATTAACATGACAGCATTGCAGTGCAGCTAATTGGCGCGATAAAAACAAGAGCACCTCAGTGAGCTCGGTGTCGCATCGGTGTACACCAGAGTGGTGCCACCATACCCACCACGATTGGCACCCAATCAATCAATGTCAGGAAAGAAATAAATAAAAACACAAACCATTCAGATCAACCTTTGACCAAGCTAAGAACAGACAGGTATAATCAATGTCATAACTGCATATTATGCCAATCACTATCAACTCAAAGTACAAAATGTGATTATTTACACATTCCTCTCAATAATTTCAATGTGAACTGAGAAGTTTTATTGTAATAATTTAAATATGTGCAAATATGGGGGGTATAAGACAATTCAGAAGAGGTATTGCCAATAGGAAATTTGTAAGTAAATGTGGAAAAATGGTGCCTTCTATTGAGGTGTTATCAGGTTCATTGTTAATGAGATGTCTTTCTTTTTGGAATTAGAGTTTGATCTACAATGCATTCTCAATCCTCATTGTCCATATAACTTTTTATTTGTCTTCTGTCTATTCAATACAGAAACAAAGTTCAGTCATAATGTCTTTTAGTGCAATTTTTGAATCTTAATATACAGTTAAAATTGGTGTTGCCACATGACTAGAGTTACTATGATTTGTCTTCAAAAACAATACTGTTGGACCATATTTATTGAATCAATATTCAAAAAAGTGTTCTGTCCTGGCCATACTATTAACTTTGGTCCGAGTATTGAAATAACAGGTTACATTTCGACCTGTTTAGCAAAACCCTCTTGCTCTTAAATATATTTTTAGTAGTATAGCCCAATACATGCTCGCCAATCACACCTAGTACAAAAGGTGGCAAGGAAAAGGCAATCTATTTTTACACACTTGACCTTAAAAAACCCGACACGAATCAACCAAACTGGACATCTAGATTGATCGAGACAGATTGCTTGTATTTCCTCATTGTAAGGATGTAAGGATTGGAGACGGTAGCTGAGATAACGTTATGGGCTGTTATGAAAGATTTAATGCAATTTTTTTAATGGCGGATTAACTCTTTGTGCCCTGCAAGTGGCCATAGCCACTCAGATCAAATTTTGTTCATTTTTGTTTCAAAAATTCAAAATTATTCATTGATATGACCATATTTGGAATGATCATAATAAATGCAGTAGAATGAGTCCAAACAAGCCTATCAGTGTAGGGTGGAACATTACCCATTTTGCCACTTATATTCTACATATTTTATAAGATGAGATGCTCCAAGCTGCACCAAAATGCACTACAGCTACTGTTGTATGTACCCTAGGGTTGCAATGTACATTAACAATGATCATGTTTCATCTTCTAGTGAACACACTATAGACTTGTTTTTGAGATGGCTTTCCAAATGCAGTATAACTTATCTACCAGAGTTGAAATGGTTAAATGTGATATGGAGGCTAGCTTAGATAGTACTTTCAGAGTATTGACACAATCCTACTGTAAGAGTAACCCTAACACACCAAAACTCACCAAATCTCACTCAGCTGAGGTTAGAAGATGCCAAATCATGCCATGACGTCATCATATGAACACATCTAAGCACAAAATCGCTGGACGGGCCAGCGACACCCTTGTGGCATGCCATCTTTGGTCAAGGACTGGGGCCACGTGGGCCCTGGGTTCGATTCCCACCCAAGATGTCCAATCTTCTTTACCTTCTATCTCTTTACCCCTTGCTTTCCTCCCGGGAGAAAGGGAAGGGGTAAAACAGTGTTAAGGCTATGATTTCGAATAGTATTTATTTTTGTGAGTGAGTGCTGAGACCCCTTGAACATCAAACTTTCAAATTTTTGATCTGATGGGAACAAAGTTTGTAATGTTAAAAAGTGTGCCAGCAAATGGACCATTGTGCCGGCAACACTGGCCCATCAAAAACCAAATTGAGAGATATAATTTTGGAAGCAGCTCAGATATAATCCTATTGTACGGTTTAAAGCTTTGAACAGTATTTATTATTGTTTGGGGGAGCACTGAGGCCCCCTGAACATCATAGTTTCAGATTTTTTAACCGACGGGATCAAAATTTGCAATGTTAAAAAGTGTGCCGGCAAATGGACCACTTTGCCGGCAACACTGGCCCGTTGAAAATTTGGACTCATTTAAATAAATTTGGATTCATTCGCTGAATCTGAATAAGGTAATGAAAATGCATAATTTTCTGACAATACTCAAGAAAATGCATAATTTGGATATTTTGGGGACGAAATTGAAATATTTTTAACCCTGGGTAAATGCAGGAGTCAGGAGGTTGAACTCCTATCTGATAACCTACACAGGATATTTGAAGCCTTGCATAGATAATATAGGTCTATTACATAAGGATTTAAATGTTTCCTCAATGTCAGGGACATAACAGAAGAATGCCAAGTGAATAGAAACAAAAGATGAGGTAGGATTTTTCAAGGACTGCAGGATGTTACTCTAAGCGTCTTTTGGGCTAAATGGCATTACCCGGTGATATTTAGCTTTCCTTTTGAGGAATCACACCAAAAATATGCCCCAAATGCTGAATACCAGGGCACATTTTAGGTCACATTTCTAATTTGTTGGTATTTATGTTAATTCTCACATATTAAACTATTATTTTTGCATACAGATTTTTTTCATGATTTTATAACATGTATATGAACTATAACAAACAACAAACACTGTCAAAACATACACTGTCTGCTTGTTTGTCCAATAAACCTTTGAAAATTTTTTCGATAGGTGTTCTACAACCAATCAAGTGCAAATTTAGAGAAACTTGTATCCTCAGAAAATCTCCTCATGTCTCTTCAATGTGATCTTTTATAGTCTTGACTCACAAATAATGGACTATTAATAGTGCCCGTGTCTTAAAAGGGGGTAAAAATCCCTGACCGACTGACCCAACTTCAAGAGACTTTCCGCTTATAGAACAGTTTCCTTTTTTGTCACTTAATGAGGAAACAGTTTACTGGGTGGGCAAACTTGGAGCAATCAGCCAGTTAGGCCAAAAAAAAATGTTTGATTGTCCTCATCCAACCGACCGTAATTTTGGACCAGGAAAATTTTTTTTTCCTTTTACTGTGCAAAAGAATACCGACCCTAATTTTGAAAAAATTCCTAAGTTGTTTTTTTTTTCAATTTTAACTTTCTGAAATGTAAAAAAGATAATTTTTAAACAGTTTCTTAGCATGTTAGTTGGGTTCATAATGTACAAAGATGCATTTTTGAGGAAGAATCAACTTGATTTTTAGTGTTTGATTACTTTTTTTAATACAAACAAACATGTTTCAATATAGTTTGCTATTGACATTAAAAAAAAAGTTTTTCCGACCAACCGACCCAACTCTAAAATGTCGTCTATGGACAAACAAACAATTTTTTTTTGGCCTTAGGTGGCCAAATTAACCCTTACAACCCCACATTCTTTATAGGCCACATAAGTCAGTTGTTTTTGAGATGGCTCCCCAAATGATTGCAGGTCATTTGGGAAGCCATCTCAAAAACCACTGACCAAAAATCACGTCTAATTGGACTCACTGCAATGCATTTTTTAAAAATTTATGTCCAGGCTAATCTAGGCATTAACAGCTGTTATCTAATTAGTAACGCTGACGGATTGGCGCCAAGATAGCGATTAACCTCCCTTTTGAAACTCTGCAAGCCCTGGTTCGATGCTATATACATGAGCAGGAAGGGCGTTCCATAAGCCTACAGAGAATGGGAGAAATGATCTTCTGTGGGAGGCCAGGTTGGACCTTAAATGCAAATACAGAATATTGTTATAAAAAATACTCCTAAAATAAAATGAACTGTTAGAATCAATACAATTGAAATTTTCAGCATAGTTTTATTTATGTTGTGTTCTGTAGAACTAGGTAAAAACAGTAAGGGTTACGATCACTACCAGATCTCAATGTTGCTTTAATTACACAGCACTGAACTTCACAGTTCAAGTGGGTTACCCTTACTATTTTTATTCTAGGGTACTGCTTAATATCATGATAATATGGATCTAATTTACGGTGAAGGTAAAGGTAAGAGCCTAGGAAGTCATAAAGTCTT